>CM076411.1:29216696-29349196 GCA_038363315.1 Mugilogobius chulae | reverse complement strand
TCGGATTTTGTTTTGTAGTGTGCCAAAATCCTACTTTCCTTTTTACTTACTGATATGCTGTGCAAAGATATGCGTTACAAAACATTTAGTTTTGTTGCGGTTCATCTTTTAAATCAAAATGTAGATTAACTTTTTTTTTTTTTTTAAAGTCTGCTGAGTGAAACAAAGTGCCTGGTTTAATTGCGGTGTCTTTCAGGTTAAAGACAACGCTATTAGATCTCAATTTGCCTGCACCTACACTGATGATGAGCTACCACTCAACCGAGTTCTGGAGTTCCCGAGCACCAGTCAGGTGCCAACATGTGTTCACCCAGCTCCCAAACCCAGGTGGATGTCTGAGGAGGAGGAGGAGGAGAGCTCTCCTAGTATGAACGCAGGTATGGACAGAATGGTATTGTCTTTATTACTCTAGTTGTAACACTTACGGCTAAGATTAAGTTTCTTTTGACGTCATCCAGCTGGTTGAGGCCCAGGTGCAGCCTCTCAGCTTCAGCCCTGACCTCTTCCTATCCCCAGCTCTGGACTGGTACTTGCATCAGCCATTAAATGAATCCCCATTCTATGAAAACGTCTCAGTCCCACATTTGTAGTAGACGTATTTGCCTTTTTCCTTTCTGTCTTTCGTTTTGTGGGAATTAAGGTTTGGCCCCATCAAGTTACATGACAAATGTTCACATTCAGTCTCATAGAATAACCATACGGTCTACCTCAGCAGCAGCTAACGTCAGCAGTTTCGTCAGAATTGTTTTCATTTTTTTCCCACATGTCACAGATTTGCTTTGCCTTGTTTCTTTTTAGACAATTCTTCCTTTAAAAGTTCCACCACTGAAACTAGTAACTTGCAGCAGCGAGTTGCACTTGGAGAAAGTGCTGGAAATGCCCATAACAGAGGTGCCAGGCCATGCAAAAGAAAGAAAACTGGCATAAATGTCCAGATCAAGGCTAACAAGAGGAAACAGGTGGAGACTGACCAGCCTGGAGGGTCAGAAAATGAGCCTCCTAAGAAGAAACCTCCCACTATAGTCAAAAATCCTGGTAAACCCATCAGTAAAACTGCAAATAAAAAGCTGATCGCTGGACAAGGCAAGCTTACAAACTTTTTTAGACTGTAAATAATGTTTCCTTGACTAATTTCTGTTTAGTTTTGATGACATCTGAAAATTTGTATATGCTGCTATCTATTGTGATGTGTTCTCTGTTTATATCAGTATAATGGCCTAATTTCTCTGACATGAATGACAAACATACATTTTTAAAAATAAATTTATTTTTTTTAATTTTTCCTTCTTGCTTTTAACTGGTTTGTTGTAACCACTATTTCAGTTTTTTTGATGAATATTTATACTTCCCAGCAGGGTCGGTAAACTCTTCCAATCATGCAACGTAGCACTGCAAATATAAGACAACAATCAATACTTAATCTAATGCTGTATCACATAGCGAACAGAAATTTAGTTGTGGATGATATCTACCGTCAAGGTCAGTTTCTCTGCGATCCATTTTAATAATTGATTTGGGAAAGCGTCCAGAGTTGCGATTTATGAGGGCGAAAGCCGGGCTCAATCCACTGGTGTCTTGTCCTTTCAGATGCATATCCTAGAAAACAAGAAATATTTCTTTGATCCAAAATATTAGACCTCACAGATTTCCACAATTTAGTACTTAAACTCGAGGCACAGGTGAAACCTGCAAAATGGAACAAATTAGTTTTCCTGTTTTTACTGCTTTACAGTGGCCTATTTCTTCTCCCATTGTGTGGTTCATCCAGGAGGCTTCACTCTCTCCATCTATGAAAGGCTGTTCCCAATTATTGCAATGATAAGCAGCATGTTCACAACACACCAGAGGAATCGCAGTTTTTATACTCTGCCAAACTCAATTTTTATAGTATTTCCCATTCCATAGCGGCAGTAAAATGATTTCATAGAAGTGTATGAAAATTCAAGATTTCAGAGGTCAATGGAAAAACCTCCTGAGTTGTTGCTATAAACTACAAGTTCATTCATAAAATGAAAGTTGTACTACTAAGTGGTAATACTGTAGAGTAATCCGCTTGATCTTGCTTTTGAAATTTATTGTTACTGTAATTGCCATTTGTACTAATTGGAAAAAAACCTTTGCCAACAACAACATTCAATATAAGTCAAGATGTTTAGTTTTTTAACAGTGAGAAAGTACTTACTGAAAGCATGTTGACGTGTGGAGTTTCCTTGTCATCCAGGATGTTTCTGCCCACGTCAGAGCTGCTCCTGCGCTTCAAAAATGCAAAGGCTGGCTCAGAGATTGTTTGATCATTCAACATTAAACCCAAGTCATCGTGTTCATTTGAGCTGTCTTCTCCATTGCTCACTGGCAAAGTCATGGCCACCCATCGACTGCTTAGCTCAGAGAATAGAACTAGAGTAAACAAAACAGAAAATATTGACATTATTATTTGTTTATCTGATACCGCCTGATATTTTTGTAGAAGTGACTGAGGTAGCTTTGCTTTCTGGTGCCTTATATATGGAGAAAGACTGCATTTAAATAGAAAAAGGTAGAGTAAACGTCAACAAATTTCAAAAGATGTATGTTGTTTAAAAAGATAAGGCGGCTTACCTGGGTCATCTTAAGTCTATTCAGAAGGATAAATTACTTTTGGAACATTAATAGAAGATACCCACAGTGTGTAGTGGACTTCATCAGAGGTTTGCAAAGAAGCATAAAATCTTGAAATGGATCCCTTCTGTGACACAGGAAAATGTTGTAATTGAGGCTATTGATATGTGCACAAGGGTCACAAAAAGAGGTGAGCAATTACAAAAGCATAATCTCATGTGTCACTGCCTTTTGTACATGGCGAACCCCAGCATAATTAAAGGGGAATTCCATTTAAAAGTAAAGAGGTTCCATGTTGACATAGCTGCTTCTTGGAACAAAAAGTTACCTTATTAACATCACAGAAGTCATAGTTCAGAATGAGGCAGGACGTGTGCTGGAACAGAAGCCAGCTGAAGTGATTTAGCTTGGAGCGATCAGCATTTACTTTGCAAGTGTTATTGTTGGGAGATGAGGGACTTCTACTGGAGAACCACACTTGGCTGCTGGGACATGCCAGTTCCAGCAGAAGCTCAACCAAGTGGCTTGGAAACTAAGAGGAGATTGGGCCTTTTCAGTGGCCGGCCCTCGCCTCTGGAACAGTTTTTCTTTTCTCTCACTAAATATTTGTTTCACTAAATCAGTCTCTTGTAAAAACTGATTTTTCCCTTTAGCTTTTAACATAGAATGAGTTTCTTCTCTTTATTAATAATGTTTTGTTTTGCTTTGTTTTAACTTGTGTTTACTATTTTATTGTAACTTGCTTAGCACTTTGAACCAGATTTGGTCAGCGCTTTATTAAACTAAAAAAAGTGGATTGCATTGGAGGATTGACACTATGCCTATAACATTCTCCTGTTCTTTCAGAAGTACACTTTCCATGTATCTAATAGTCTGATAACAGCTTTTACTGTTTGTATTTTTAGTTGTGGAGGTAACACTATGTCCAATTTGTTGTATGCCTATTTACACTGATCAGATCAGTTGATATTATTAACACTACTACTGAAGAGATAAAAATAATAATTATTAATATTTCAATCATATAAAGTTATCTTTACATTATAATACTTTTGTAGCCAATCACGAATTTTTATTATTATGTAAAGAAAGTCATCCATCTTAGGACAGGTGATGACTTTCATCACTTTATTGAGTCTTAAGTTCATAAATTAGTGGATCAATCAATTTTAATATCTCAAAACATTACTTATTCCACTAATTCATCAATGTTTTAAGCATTGATGATAAAGCATTTAACATGTGTTTGTATTCTCTTTTATATTATTTTTCTTTATAAGAAAACCTGCCTGCTGCTCTGGTCTACCTAGTACTGTTTGGTTTGGCTCAACTCTAACTCCGAGAATCACTTTGACATTCAATATACTCTTACACACAGCAGTTGTAACTTTCCCACTGAAGAGAGACAGCCCAGCTGTGGCTTCAACAGAAACTGAAATCCACACAGAGAGTGCTGTGTAAATGAAACTATAAAACAAAACATAACACATCATTTACTCCACAGAGACCAGGCTAATTAAAGGTGTGAGTGGATCTGTATTGAATAACTCTCCAGTCAAATACTTTGGACGTGGTTTATTCAGCAGGAACTGTGCACACATTTACTTTATTGTACAGAAGGCAACCAAACAACAGCTTTCCACTGATTCAGAATTATTTATGACCCTAAAGCTTACAATCAATTAATAGTTTGGCTGTGGGCATTTTTTTTTACTGAGACAGATTCTCTTAAACATTTGTTACAGCTTCAGATGATATCACTTAATTCTACAGGCTGTGCTATTTGACATGGGAGGCAACTGTACGTAATATAGTTAAAATTATAGAAAAAGTCTAGTTTAATGTGCAGATCAATTACCGCCTGCGCAACAAAGAAATTCTGGTTCTTGACCCCATCTGGGAGTGTGACACCATCACCTTCTTGACTATGAAAACCCAAGTCATTTAATATTTAGTTGAATGACAAATTATTTTAATTATTTCTCTTTAAATACACTGCAGTAAACTGAGGCCAGGGCTCAACCAAAAGTATTACAGTACATCTGTTGCTCCAAAACAAATGTTTTTGAATAATTTGAATTTCCATAACATTTTACTTGTTGAGAAATGTCCATTCAGTTGACTTAGGAATGTGAATTTGTAGTTGGACAAATTACCAAAAATGTAGTAGATTGGGTCAAAATTATAATAGTAATTTTAAAGATGCACCAGCCTGTCTTGAGATACCATCTAAATATCAAAATTAAGTTAGGAATACACTGTTTTAATTTGTCATATTCACACTCATTTTCAGGGACAGGTATTTTCGATATGTTTATAGTTCTTTGAGACAGGTCTTGGCAGAACTGGGTTAATAATCAAATAAACAAACATGGATGTAGTAAAATGATCACTCACACAGTGGCCACACGACTGTGCAAAAGATAAAAGTTTCATTGGTGTATGTTTGCAAACCAAACCAAAGAATAGCACCATACAGAACAAGGGATTATCTTAGCCATATAAATCCCCATAGAGCAAAAAAAACAATAGTAATGTTTAGAAGATTTATTCTTTATGAAGACAATGCCTTAGTCTCAGCCTAAAATATGTGTTTGTTGCTGTTAATTAGGTGTCCTGTACTACCAATGAGCACATCAATCCAGGTTCTCAGAGGTAGGTCCACTTGTCCAACACTGTGATCAGCTGATCTTCTCGAGCCCTGAAGCAAAACGACTCTCAGTTGGAGGCTTGTTTGTCTTGTAGTTGTCCCAGTGTGGAATGGTGCAGTGTTTAAGGTCCTTCACAAACCCTAACTTCAAAGACTTATTTGGTTTACAGTGAACCATGCCACAGCGAGACCAGGTAAGGCCACTCCCTTTGCTTTTGGTGGGTTTTTGTCCATCCTCTTCCATTTATATTCTATAACTTTTACCGGCTGCACTGCCTCTACTTGAGTTTTTTTGATGAACTTCCTGTGGAAGATTGAGTAGAAGCATTACAGAATGTCATGATCAACATAATATTGACTGCACTGGTATTTGGCCCTCATACCTTAAAAGATGAATGGCTGTGAGCTGACCTCTGTGAGAGGAAAAAAAGACAAAGAAAAAGTCAACTTTGTAAGCAGAATTTATTTAAAAACTACACAGACACAAACTTATAAGGATGTGAGATACTAACTTGAGTATACTTAGGATAACAGCTTTGCAGTTGATTAGAAAATACATCTTGTTTTGGGATATGCTCACCTTCTTGGTTTTTGGCTTGTCTGGCTGCTTTGCTGTCCTACGCTCTGATCTCTTGTCCACTTGCTCTGCAGTACTAACCTTGGCAGGTCTGGGCACATCTGTGTGGCGCTGTGAGCGCACAGAGCGAGGAGGCTTGCTCGTCTTTGATGGAGCACAGTACATCTCCAGGCGCTGGAGCTCACAGCTCTGGAAACAGCACTCATCCACAATTCCTCGTGAACGCCGTGAACTTGGGCCATAGCCTGTTGGCTTACCTGTGTTAAAGATCATGGCAATACAAAGGGTTAGTAATAGCATTTTATAGCGTGATGCAATATTGTTTAGAGTGTGTAGTGGCATATGGCCACTAGTTGGGTCTAACACCATGCTCTATCACTCATTTTCACAACTCAAAATAATCCATTCTTCCAACATAAAAGACAAATGATGATCAGGTGTCCAACAGAACATAAACTCAAGTAGGTTGAGCTCTGACTCTTGTAGAAGTGTTGCAGTGGCTGCAGGTATCCCTGCCTTACAGTTCATGTCAGTGGAATAGGACAGAAGAGTAAAGTCAGTGGTCATTCACCAAGGTAAGTGGCAATGTGCTTGACTGATGTTGTTATTGTTATGATTTATGGGTGGGTTATAAATAGGGTGTTTACCTCTTTGTTGTCTCTTCACAACTCTGAAGAGATAGACTATTGGTTTGGTTAGTTATCAACTGATGTTTTCAATAATAATAATAATAGTATGAATAATAATAACTTATTATTCCCAAGAACGGTGCGGGTTCAATGTAAATCTAGTGTGTGAAATAGAAGAGTCATCATCCTGTAATCCACATAATCTCCAGCTGCTGATGGACAAGTGAACTCTGTGTGAGGCTCTGTGCAGAAGGATGCTTGTATTGGCGTTCTGGAGTTTAATGTTCATTACACAGTTTATTTTAAAGATCGCCTAATAAAAGTGTATCTTCAGTAACTTTAGCCTGTAATTAATTTAGAAAGGGACAGGCTTTGGAAAAAAAAATGGTTCCAACATGTTCCAGCCAAGACAAGATTAGTGTTGTTTTATTCATGAAAAAAGATGAGGAGCGCTGGAACATTTGGACGAACCTTTATTAAAAATTAAAAAGATGCACTTACTGAAATAAAAGCCTCGATCTCCACACACAAACTGAAGCGTGTCCACGAGCTCCGCCCCGCAGAGAGTCTCTGACCCAACCCCCGAGGCCGCTGGAGTCAGCGTAAAGACGCACATGAGAGAGAGGGCATGGCTACAGAGGACACAGCACATCACAGTCTGCGCACGACAGAGAGACAGAGGAAAAGCTTAGCACGCAATCGCTCTGTACACACAGCCAGCTGCAACTGTTCTTGCAACAGTCTTAAACTATACATAGCTGGAAGAATAATTTATTCCTCTAAAATATGTTAAGCAGCAGGTATTAAACTGGCACATGAGCGGCACTAAGACGCACAACAGCATCCAAAGTGAGGCAGTGAGTGTCAGTGCTTTAAGTGGGCAAAAAGAAGAGTCCAAAACCCTTATTTTCATTTAAAGTCCCGTAATATTACAATGAATGGAGAGATAATGCTGGTACTCCATGTTTAAAACGTGGTAGAACGGAGTACCAGTGCATCCCTGCCCACTTGAAGCACTGGTGAGTGCTTTACTTCTTGTTGCACCTGCAGACACCGCGTATAGTGGAATAAAAGCACATGTAGTCTATGCATTGGAGCAGCTGGGTTCAGAATAAAAAAATGCCCTGTATGTCCTAAAGTTGCAAGCAATGGGTTTCCATTTGATTCAGAAGCCCAACCACAGAAAAGTCACACTGCTGAGTTTATTGGAATTTTTTGTTTAAAAGAGCGCGAGCCCACAGCAGAGATGAAAAACCATCATTGCGCATTAAGATCTTAACAATGAAGGTCAAGATATTAGTATAACGCTTCTATGGTAGCGCACTCTCACGAAGAGGAAATTAAAAAGTCATGCAGGAAACTATAATTGCACTAATTGTCTGGAATAAGCAGGTGGAAAAAGGACATCTAATAAGCTGCGTTTTCCTCATTTATTGCAAGAAAATTGTATTAGCAAGTTATGTGCAAAGACTAAGCAATCGAGGAAATCAGGTAAGTTACCTTAAAGACATCACATAAATGCCAATGAAAGAACAGAGCGCTAGACATCACTTCGGGTCTCCAGAAGACAAAGCCCGGCGAAATGAACTTGTTTCAAGTCATTAAAAGAGGATGAGATGCAGGCAATGTCACATCTCAATATTCCGACTATGTTCCATTGCGCAGGCTCGTTTTGGAGAAGTGAGATTTAGCGAACAGGAGACGGATTTAGAGAGAAAATCCCTCACATTTATCTACATTACACAGACATTTTCAACAGGAAACAGCTGGGGCAGCATTTGCCTCCTACTCGTCCACAGTTATTCATTAAGGTTTTGTGCACATTATCAAACAACGTCACTTGGGGATTGCAGATACACACTGCAGAAAAGAATACACAATTAAAGTTTATCAATGAAATTAGGCAAGTGATGACAGTTCTGATGATGGTGACTGTCTAGCGTGCGTAATTTGGCACTGCCATCGCGTAAAACATTATTTAATGTTGGCTTCCACAGTTAACTTTTAGTCAGTGATGACAAAAAGTGTGTTTTATTCAGCTACCAGTGAAAGAATAATCACTTTAATCTCATGTTTACAAGGTCACCCGCGGACATCCTTATGGAGAGGGGGGGGGGAAACTGTATAATCTTCAAATGTAAACTTAGTTTTGAGGTCACAGCAAACCAGACTAAGAATGAATGAATGAATAAATAAATAAATAAATAAATAAATAAATAAAGCAATACATACATACATACATAGGCTACATACATAAGTACATACATAAGTACATAAAGTGTGCTTGGTTTGTCATTGCACGTAAGCAAGTGGTGGGTATATAACAACTGAATGCTAAAAGACCCCAAATTGATGGTTCTATTGCAAGACATGCAAATGCGCCACTTGATTAAATGGCTCAAAGTCTCTTTGGCATTTCTACATGTATCAAAACCTTGGAAATGCCACTAGCAATGCAACTCTTCTATCTTATAAGCAGGGTACACATTTTGAACTGGTTTGCAGGAGGGCAAAATTGATCTTACACTGAAGTGAAAGTTTATAACGACCTCAGTCATTATGCAATTGACCTTAATCTGAGTCATCTGTCAGTTGCTTGAGTAGGAGCCTGCCTCTGTATTGCATCACTATGAGCTACTGATACTGTATTTGGAATATGTTAACAAAGGAGTGATTACAGAAGCTGCTTTTCGATTATGTCAAATAAACAGGACATGTTACACCTCACCTAAAGTGAAAAAGTAGGCTATTTAAAGGTGCCCTGTGTAGCTTTTTTTTTTTTTTTTTTTTTTTTTTACCAAAAACAAACTTGAATAAAAGCATCGTTTTGTTATTGTGATGTTTAATGCACTAAATTGATAATAAAAATCTGTGCTTTTCCTTTGAGCAGGCTGGAATGACCACATGATAATTGTGTGTTATGTTTCCATAACACACTATTATCACCATTAATGATATTCCAAAGTATGTTTTTTACTTTCTATTTCTAGAAAGTTACACAGTGCTCCTTTAAGGACTTTCCAGTTATTGTTGTGGTACAGCCACAGTGATGCAGGCGTGTGCCAGTGCATTAGCTTGAATCTGCTGATGCAGTAATTAGAAAAGGATCGACCTTTTCCTCCCAGTCTCTAATGTCGCGTATTCTGAGCTTTCCTGGTGCCAGGTTTCTCTCTCTCACACATTCAAACTCTGTTCCTCAATTGCATGAATTTTATGCAATCATTGTCTCCTCCTCTTTGAACTCTTGCAGTTTAGAAATATCCTCTCCAATGAACTCATTGACCAGAGAAACACGTGATCCATTTTTACATGCATGGTCTCACAATATTATTACTACTACTCTACAAGAGTGGAGAGTAACTAATTTATATAATTTTCAGGTAAATTGACTTTTTTTTGCAGATTTCTTAATGTACACTTGTAATTGAGCCAAATTCTGACCATGTAACTAATAATTACATTTGAACATCTCATGAGTATATTTTTACCTCTGTCTCTGTTTCTTTCTGAATGCTCTGATTGGACATTGAACAGAGTGGTTTAAAACTACCAAATATGTTTTTAATCAAGTGATGTATAGAAGAATTATTTAAAATTATACAAAATCTTTATGTGGTACTGTCAATTAAGTTGATATTTGAAGTGCACACAAAAAATGCAAAAAGTACTCAAGTAAAAAAAAAAATAAATCTGCATTTATTAAACTATTGTATTTGCATGCAATACTGCAATACAAGCAGTTTGTAGCACAGCTACAAACTGCTTGAATAATAATAACACTGCAGTCTGGGTGGTTCAAAACTTCTTGGCAAAGATTTGGTTTTATCTTGAAATTAGTAGACTATTATAATCCAATATGAAAGGCAAAAAGGGGTTTTCACACAGGTTCATCTGAGGACAAGTACAAGTTCAGAATTATACATTTCTTTGTAACAACATCCAAGTTCAGTTTCAGATTACTGGCTCTCTGCTGAAGCAGTTCTTTATACAAAACACAATTCATGCATACATCTAAAGCTCACGTGATTGCTGGAATCATTTAGGTTCTCATTAAATTAAACAAACCATGTAGTTGGATAGAATTTATTTGTGGCTGCATACATTTTGAGGTTTTTCAAATGTAAAAACCTTGTTACTGAAGATAGATAAGTGGTATGTTTTGGTTTGTATCTGTGTATTGTTGGACAGAATATATTTCCACTTAAGTGCACTTTTCTGGCAGAGTCAGCCCTATGCTCGACTCTATGGTGATCTTATTGCTGTGCCTAAAACAATGGTTTCCGACCTGTATCAGGATCTACCTCTCCACCCCTGAAAAGTAGGGCTCACTAAAAATGTTTTGATCATCCATATAATGCTAAATTAGGCTACTCAAATTTGATTTATTACAAGCCTTTTTCTACTGCAAATGTATATTTAGATGCCTACTTGTGTCTATTTCTATAATTGTCATGTTATTCTATTTTATTGTATCCCGTTTAACCTAAACGTTTTGTGATTGTTAAAAGCAGCAGCTCAATGCCAGTCTTGCCTGGGCACCAGAGCCCACACTTCAGCAAAGAGTGAGTGGATATATTTTTTATACATCGTCTGGATTTTCCAGGCAACCGCCAGTCTAGTTTTGCAAAACGTGCTTTACACAGTGTGTATTACAGATCTGAATTTTAACTTGGTCTGGCTAGTAGCACCGCCTGGTTTGTCTCTGTGGAAACATCTATGCCATACTGTGTGACATGACTTAAGATTTGATGAACATACATTTAGTGGTCAAGCCTACTTTTTGCCAAGCCCTAAGCCTAAGCCACGACATCTATGTTTGTGAGCATGAAATGCATACATTTTTTAAATTCTAGGAATATTATTAATAATATACAATAAATTAAGTCGGAAAAGTCACAGAATATATTTTGTGAAGGCAAAGGGCAACATGGTGGCAAGAAGTTACCTGGGATCCAGAGCCCACGCTTCTGGGTTTTCCAGGCAAGGCAAGAAGGTCCTGGAATCCTTCCTATGTGGAGTTTGCTTGTTCTGCAGAGGTTTCCTCTAAGTGCTTCCTCTACCACTAAAAACATGACCAGTAGTGTCTCCCCTTCCCCAGGGCACCCTGAAAAAGATTCTGACTTCAGTGGGATTTTCATGGTTAATTAAAATTAAGAAATTATTTCCAAAGTTGAAGAGTTCTTCAAATAAGAAACGTTGTACATTATGTACTATTTATTCTCACACACATGTAGCCAAGAAATACTGTATGTTTAGAGAGAACAAGTGCAAAACAGCATTGTAGTTCAATTAAGTTGTTGTGGTAAATGTTTAGAATAGTTTGAACCAAGATTTAAAATATATATATATTTTATAAATTTGTATAAGAAAACAAATCTATTCCCTTAAATATTGTGAACATTTTATTTTTGTTTAATGGTGCTTCAACTTTGAAAAATGTCTGGTGAAAAAAACTGAACCTGATATTTCTTCAAAATCATTTACACAACAAAATGTACTCAAAATGGCAATGACGCATGCCAAAGTCAGTACTTTAGAACTCACAAACCCATACATGACACATACATACATCCATGAACCTCCAAATAAGAGAGGGGAGTTGTGTCCCCTATAGTTTTAAATTCTTTGATAGTCTAAAAACAAGCTGAACTGCACTGATAAAATTCATGTCCAATTTATTACAATAATAGTAACTATGCAGGTCCAAAACAGTTGTCAGGGTTAACAAAGTTTAAATAAAGAGCACATATATTATTAATATGCAACACCTTATTTACATCTTTCAATCGAGAAATTTTGTGCCACCAGTTTCTCCAAAATCAATTGGATTAACTTTTAACTGTTACCACCTATGACATTGTTCAGTGGCTAATGATATATTTTACACTTCAAACTTCTACAGTATTTACCCTAAAAAATAAAACGAAACGATTTTAAGATCCTTGCGAAAGATAAACATACTGTATATTTAATGTGCACCTGCTCACCTGCTTTTTTTTTTTTTTTAACATTGTATTTCAATCTCAATTTACGGTTGGATAAAACAATAAAAAAAATAAAATAAAATAATGATTATAATAATAAATACCCAGGGTGGTTTTCTGTACTAGAAAATTGTTTTTGTGGACAGAGTATTTTGGAGCAATAAATTCCCAATGCCAAAAATGGATGCATTACTCTACATGTGTTACAAATGTGTTATTTGAGATACATCTATTACGCTCTACACAATTTCCCTTCGTTATTTAGGATTTATATGATGATCTAAGTCCAAACTACAGCTGGGCGATAGATTAATAATTTATTCATAATTCTTTCCTATATCTCAATAACAATATTCGCACGATGCTCTGTTACTCTGTTAACACATGAATTTGCTAAAACTTGTGCTCAAATATTTTTAATTTTACTTGAGGTTTATTAGACAAATGTGAAATGGTTATCAAATTAATCTCGTAAGTGCAGCAGTCTTCCCACTCTTATTTTCCTTTTTTACAAAACACTTTGAATGGCTTGATGTACAAATTGTCCTATACATATATCTATTTGAAAACTTACAACATATCTTATTTCATTTGTTAATTACTTTATGACTACTATGACTAAAATTTTCAAAACCACATTCACGTTATTGACATATTGCCCAGTCCCAAGGTTAGTATTTAAGAGGCAAAGTGAACAGTACAGATCAGAAAACAAATTCCTGACTGCACCAGTAGGGGTAACTTTGCATCAATAATGGCTTACATTAAACTGTTATGCCCTCTAACGGTCAAACACAAGCACTGCAAAAAATTGAAGAAATCAAACAAACAAACTGAATTGTACCTCAATAAGATTTTTATTTTTTGACCAAATATAACAAAATAAAAATATATTCCACCTAACTGTATTTGCCTTCAATTCTTGATTATCCAAAAATACATATTCAACAAAAAGCTAAGCTAAAAATAATGAAAGATTAAAATCTAAATAGTGCACGGTAGCCAAGTGGTTAGAGCTCTGGCTTCCCAATAAGGAGGTCGTGGGTTCGACTCCCGGGTCGGACCATACTAACATCTCACGATCTCTCTGGGTGGAGTTTGCATGTTCTCCCCGTGTCACCGTGGGTTTTCTCCGGGTACTCCGGTTTCCTCCCACCTCCAAAAACATGCATGTTTAGGTTAATTGGGCATCACTGTAAATTCCCCTTAGTGAGTGAGTGAATGAGAGAGTGAATGGTTGTCTGTCTAACCTGCGGCAAGTTGCCACTGTCAGGGTGTTTCCCCGCCTAAGGCCCAAAGTTACTGGGATAGGCTCCAGTCACCCGCGACCCCTAACGGGATTAAGCGGTAGAAAATGAATGAATGAATGAATAAAATCTAAATATTTCATTCAAAATCAATGCTCACTTCCTCTGTGAATGTTTCAAGTTTGACATTGTGTGTTAGTGAGTGTTCCCAAAGAGCGTTTTTCTGTAAGAATGTGGCTCCACAGTCTTCACAGAGAAACACCTTTGGCTTTCCAGCATGTGTGTTTCTGTGTTTCTTCAAGTGGTAAGAAAGCCTAAAGCTCTTTTCACAAATGTCACATTTAAATGGCTTTTCCCCTGTATGAATGCGCATGTGTGACTTCAGATACCCAGACTGGATAAATGCCTTCCCACACACCTCGCACTTGTAGGGCCGCTCTCCTGTGTGGTACCTGTTGTGGAGCCGCAGCTCGTTGGCTGTCAGAAAAGTCTTTCCACACACTGTGCACTGATGCGGTCGCTCCCCTGTGTGGATCAGCTCGTGCCTCTTTAAAGAAGTCTCTTTCATGAACTGTTTTCCACAGTCTTTACAGGGATACCTCAAACCAATGTGTACTTGCTCCACATGATTGGTGAGTTGCTGCTTTGTGCGGTAGGCTATGTCACACTGTGTGCAGGACCAAGGCCGCTCCTCGGAGTGTGTTCCCATGTGCACGGTGAGCTCTGAGGCAGAGCGATAGCACTTTCCACACTGCCAGCACAGGAAGGGCTTCTCCCCAGTGTGCTTCCTCTGATGCACTGTCAAACAGTTGGAAGACCTGAACTTTTCTGGGCATAAATCACAAGCATAAGGAAACTCTCCTTGGTGGATTCTCCCATGAAGCGCCAGGTATGTCAGCTGCATGAAGCTTTTGTCGCACTGTCCACAGGGATAGGGCCCTGTAAAGTTGTGCTGCTTCTCATAGTGTTCTCTCAAGCGCCTGAGCAAAGTGAACGACTCGTCACACATGGTACATTGCATTGGTCGGTGCATCAGTTTGTGCCTCTCAAAGGCAGCCTCACTGGGCATAGTTTTTCCACACTCTTTGCAGTAAAGAGGGTCATGGAGTCTTTGATGCACTTTGAGCAATGTCAGACTCTTGAACTCTTTCCCACACTTTTCACATTTGAGGATTTCCCTCATGTCCGGTTTACACACCTTTTCCTGATGCTCCTTTAAGGATGAAAGACATTCAAAGTGCTTGCCACAATTAGAACACCAAACGGGTATCTTAATTGATGTTCCCTGCTGAGCATCAGAGCTTGTACTGTCACTGATTCCAGCTCTAACTTCTTTTTTCCACAAGTATCGAGTCATTTTCTTGTGACAAATAGCATAAATTTGGTGTCTTTTTAGTCCATGCATATGCTTAAATCGCTTTTTGCAATGTACACAATGATAGGGGCGGTCATCTGTGTGGCATTGCAGATGCCTATTAAAAGTTTTGATACTGTCAAAGGTTCGTAAACACACAGGACAAACTTTAAGTACTTTTCGTCTAGTTCTTGTTTGAGTAGAATGTGGTTCTTGAGAAGCTGTAGACTCTTCAATGTCTTCTTTTCTATTACAAGTTGCAGTGCAACTTTGTGCATCTGCTTCAGCCAAAATCTGCTCAACTGACTTGCTCTCTTCTTCTCGAATACCTTCATGTCCATGGATGATTTGATGTTTTTTTAATGTATCTCTGTACTTAAAACCTTTTTCACAGGTAACACAAATAAATGGTCTTTCCTCGGTATGAGACCTTAAATGCTTAACCAAGTCTGCAGTGCACGGTAGAACTCTACTGCAGATGGGACATGTTTTACTTTCAGCTGACCCCTCTGGAGATAATGACTGTTTTGACGTTTCCTTTTTCTTCACAATGATAGGCTTTTGTACGTCTCTATTTTTGCATATTTTGTTCTGATGCCTCTTTAAAATATATGGATTTTTAAACTTCTTTTTACAAAAAGTACAGCTATATGGCCGGTCCTCTGAATGAGATTTCATGTGTCGTTCCATGTCTACATAACGAGCAAAATATTTACCACACAATACACAATGCTTGTTCTCAGACGATGCAGATGTATTTGAATCTATGAGGTCTTCAGCAGTGGAAGTGCTGCCCACATCCTCCTTTTCATGGACACGCATGTTGTGTCGTGTCATGTCATATTGGTCCCTGAATCTTTTGTCACATTTGTCGCACTTGTACTTGAGTTCTCGGTTTTCTGAATGGGTTTCCAGGTGACGTCTCATGGCTGCTGCGCGCAGAAAGGACTTTTCACAGACGGGGCAGGTTTTGTTACACGGGAATTTTTTTCTTGGTCTTCTAGCGGTTTGTGAAGATTCATTCTTTACCTCCACCAGTTTGCTTTGTTTTAGAGGTCGAAATGGAGCTGGCTTTAAGGTTTCATCATCCTCCACATCTGACTCTGCGGTCTGAGTTGTCTCTTGGTCATTTCCAGTTGTTCCTCATCAACATGCTCAATCAAATCAGACGGCTGTTCAATTTGTATGTAGTCTAAAAGCGTGACAGTTTGTCCTTCCACCTGGACTGTCACACAGCCTTGCATCTGCTCAGACGAAGATTCTAGCTGTATTTGATCAGCACTGATTACAACTTTTTCCACTTGAGGAAGAGAGAGGGAGGAGAGAATGCAGTTTCCAAATGATGATGCAATGGTCTGAGTTTCATCTGCAAACAAAATACAAGGTGTTTTTTTATATTCTAAAGACCTCTACAACTGAGAGTTCTCTTTTCATTTATAATCTTTACAGCAGCAGTGTAGTGATTTATGATTGTTCAGCCACACTTCCCCTTACAGCTCCAGACAAGCTAAAGCCCACATTTTATAGCAGTAAAATTGGAATTTATGAGGAAAATGACAAAGAAAAGTTGAAAATTACAGAAGTAATTTGAGTTCTACAACTGACTCCCTCTCACGTCATCAAAACAAGCTCTGAAATGCAAAGATAACTTACACAAATTTTATCATTTAACAAAATAAGTGTTATAAATTATGATCCACTGTCAAATCTATTGTAGGGTTGCTCAGTTATAGATAAAATAATAATCACAATTACTTGGAACATAATTTAAATCTGATTATTCAGCCGATTATTAGCTTAGAGAGAAGGCTGCCTTCTCACTAAGCTCAGTGCAGCTTAAAGGAGAATGAACTGTTAAAATGAAAGCAGGTGACGTATCTCATAGAAATGGTCCACTCAAAGAAAGACAAATATGATCATGAGTGATCTTAAGAATTCATGGTAAGAGTTTAAGGTAATAAACACAATTACTTGATTAGTACATTTGTATTAATCATAAGTGAAATTGAAATTTGATTAATTGCACAGCCCTAAACTATTGTGTAATTTATGTGGACTTTTACCCTCATTTACAATGTGAGTGCTAGCAAACAGTAGAATTACTTCTACACTTCATACTTGCTGGATAAAAAAAACTATTATTATCATCAAAGTAGACAAATTGAGTAAAAACAAGCTACATGTTCAGTAAAATCTTCATGTTCACTATGTTTTAATGAAAAATGCTGTCTAACCTGTCATATACCAAAAACAATCTTCTCAGTTCTAATTTTTATTTTCTTCTATAAAACACATAAAAAAGGTTTAAGTCTCACCAGCAAAATCAAAGTGTCCGAGGGCAGCATGGTACTGTAGAACAGTTTTTAAATCATCAGGGTCAGGGACTGAGTGGAGACATTCCTCCAGGGCAGATGGGACTCCACAAAGAATAGAGGTAGTCTATAAAAAAAACAAAAAAACAATAAGGCTATGTGTAACTATAAATTAATTATGTTAAATTAGGTGTTCAGTCAGATTTAGCAACTACAGCTGTCAAATGTATGGATCTGGGGCCTCATTTATTAGGTTTTGCAAAGGATTTTTATTGAGCAAGTGTGTACTCCTAGTGGCCACAAAAGGCGTGCGTCACGCAAACTCCATATAAAAGCATTCGTGCACGCTTCTTAAGGTAATTTGACTGATTACCAGTAATAGTCCTCCGTTAGATCAGTCATGTGGTCAAGTCCTTGCACAAGCTGCCACTGAAGTTTCTGTGTGAAGTTAATCAGCTCAGCTCTTTGCTGTGATGCCAAGTAACTTTTGAACGTAAAGGCACAAAAATGGCGTGAGGGTAAGGTGTCAGTTTTCTGATTGGCTGCCATGTCCAGTCATGTGCAGACAGTGTTGCTAAAACCAGTGGGTTTTAAAGTGCTGCTGCAAGTGAAAAAAGTTGTTCATGAGTCTGGCTAAGCCATTTTCTGAGTAAAAAGTGCTAATTTGAGAAACATCCTAGTGAAAGTCACTGATAAATCCTAATATAGACGGCCTCTGGCTTGTCTGTAGAGGCAGTTCGGGCAGGCTGCTTAATGCGTGCATTCAATTTAGGATAATTTGTGCCCATCTACACTCGTGTGGTGCATAAAGACAAGTTTAACCTCAAAGCCAAATTCACCATGTGCGCACGAGAGCCCCACAAGCACAGATACACAGGTTGATGAAAAAAAACATATATAGAGGAATAAACAGCCCTTGTTTGGTCTGTGTTTGATCAGCATTTGCCTAATTACACAAATATAAAGGAATTAATGGTTAATTTATATAGCACTTTTACAGACAGATGTCTTCTAAAGTGCTTTACACAGTAACTCCGCCCCCCTCTCTCAATGATAACAGCAGCCCTGGGCAACTCAGCAGAAACGATAAACACCTGGAACTTTAACCTATGACCACCAAATGTTCCCCAACTTGAATTTCTTCACCAACCATTGGTTGGTAGAGAAACTGCAGTACTGAGAGGAAACTCCCCCAGACACGGGGAGGAACCTGCAAACCCAGAAAGGCTCGGGCCGTGTAATCGTTTGTTCTAAAATTATCATTTCCTGCATCAAATATTTCCTCAAACTCATTTCAATTATACTTCTTTCCACAAGTGTCATCTTTTTCCCGTATGTCCGGACTTGTACAGTGCACGCCAAGGTTTCAGTTTATCAAAGACCTCAGCAAAATCCTGCGCCTAGTGGCAGCTATGTTTGAGAGCGTACAGGGGCAACGTGAAAGGTGTAAACAATATGTTTTTAATAGAGGCCCCTGATCTCTGGATCAAAATCACAATTTAATGGAGGTAATTTTTTTCACCTGCTGGATGTCTGGAATCGGAAAAAGCTTCTCCAATCGAGTTAAAAAATCCAGCATCAAAACTTGTAGTGCACCATCAAAGTCAGAACCAAACTCAAGAGGGAAAACATCCTGGTGAAAAAATACACATTTGTCAAGAAAATATACTGTATATACCAATCAATAATTAAAAACGCTGCAATACAAACCTTAAAAAACTTCTCTTTTTCGGCAGGATCTTTCAACAGCAACTGTACTTGATCAACAAAAGTCGATTCAGGAAACACAAGTTCTGCAAAACATGGCTAAAAAAGAAACATTCATAATTAACAACAGAAATGATTTAGACATTTTCAAAAAAAAAAAAAAAAAAAAAAACACAAAATCAAAACACAGATATAGTTATTGCAAAACTACAAACCTGAGCTGCCCATGCCGAAACAAGTTTTTTTATCTGCTCTAGGTGTATTTCAACAGATTGAGTATTGAGTGCAAATTGGTCACCTTTGCAGATTTCAAGAACAACCTAAAAAGAAAATTATTATTTATTAAAAAAACAGCAACTATGTTTTGACATGTGAATAACCTTACCTTTGATCGGAGAGCAAGGAGAAGCTGAGTCCTTTGATCTGTACTTAACAGTTCAGGGAGGATGTCTGTCACACTGATGATGAAGTCTTCAACCAGGCCATAGTCCTGTACATCTCCCTCTTGGACCACATGCCACAGAGCTGAAGACAGCAGACGCAATGGAGGTATGAACAGACGAAGTGAGGCGAGCGAGAGAGAGGCATCTGAAAGTGAATCACAACATGGAGCTTTTAGTCAAAGTCAAACAACAGTATCAAAATTAAGGAATACTGTTTCACAGCATTTCCCAATAACAGATGAGATGATGGCAGCCCCTTAGTCTAAAAATAAGACCAGCAAATAATTGATGGCTGTGGTATTGTCATATATAACAATATGCTTCTCTTATGTATATATACATAAGAGAAGCATCCTCTTTGAGGTAATGATCAGAGTTTTTTAAGTAGAGGCTTATGATACAATATACTCAAAAATAAATAAATAATATAACAAAATAAAATGTATCTCATATACAAATTGATTATTTCATGCGTGTGAGCTTTGACATTGTCAATTTATTAAATTTACAGTGTAATTTTTTTTTATATATATTGTAAATACACTCTATGAAAATGTTCTTATTTCAAAATTAGGGGAAAAATATCTTCTCTAACGACGAATCGATCAATTAATTAATTAAATCGTTAGTTGCATCCCTTCATGTTAGCTAAGTGGCACTGCATGTTGCCAACTTTCTGCACGAAACAAACCTATGCTATGGTCAAACACTAGTGAAACGTGGCTCATGAGTTTTTGACTGTACCATTGCTGTAGCTCACATTGGCATCGGTTACCAAACACATTAGCTATACAGAAAGAACACACTTATTAAACTTAATACACCATTCGAGGCACTTCAGTGTAAAATTCATTAAAAGCTATAGAGTTAGCATGAAATACCGCCATCTCTGTGAGCGGGGTACGCCATGTTTAAAATCGGACGCACACAATCCCGAATAGACAACTATTTCTCATAATTAAGAATGTAAATGTACAGTTTTTACGACTTACCATTTTTATATTGAAGTATACTTTCCATGTTATATACTAGAGTAGTTAAGATAAATCCTACGGATAATCGGGGCTGCGCTGAGGTGACGTCTGCACCACCCTGCGGCTGCTCCGGCGGAGGAAGGGCGGTTTGTGTTTGGTCAGTGCGCATGCGCAGGCCTCATGTCGAACACCGCCCTCAAGTGGACAAGTTGTGGACAATATTACTGTGAAAACTTTAGCAAGGCTCAAATTAAAATGATTTTAAAATGTTACGGATCAAAACGGTGAAAAACCTTAAAGGTGCCCTATGTAACTTTTTAAGAGGTAGGTTATTTGTCCCTTTCTTGTCTCCCCTGGTAATACTTCTATTGCATGTAATGCAAGAATACATTAAAAAATAATCATTAAAATAAATTTTCATTATTAATCACAATTTTGATAAATAAAAAAAACTCTTCTAGAAAAAAATCAAAACGCCTAACATTTTCATCAAAACATCCTGTTACCTTCCACTTTAAATGTTGAAAATAAAAAATGTTGGCTAGCTCTGTTTTAAGGGTCTCTCTCTCTCTCTCTCTCTCTCTCTCTCTCTCTCTCTCTCCTCTCTTCTTCTTTTCTCTTCTTCTCTCTCTCTCTATATATATATATATATATATATATATGTAGGCAATATATATATTATACACATGCATTATGTTATTCATAATATTGAAATAACTACAATAATTCCTCAAGTAAATATTTTGCATAGATAACATTTATCTAGAAAAATCACAAGTGATGTGTGTAACCATATAAATGTTAATGTAAAGGGGTGGGGTAAATAAGTTTTACTTCTTCCCACTCCCTTGTCGAGGTTCATGTTTGTTAGTGTGGTGTTTCAGAATAGTGTGTGTAACTATTTTACACCTCTGGTCACTTACTTTCTTAAATAGACCCAATACATAGATGTAAACATTCACAAAGACAAAACAAGGCAGTGTAGTGGCCACATATTTAAGTGTGGTCATTTATTAGCTGTTCACAGACAATGTCATGAAATGACCTGTAATAATGTGAAAATACCATTGTGGATAATTTTGCACATTTATCCATGCATCTGCTGTTTCTAGGATACATCTTGTTTCCTACTACTAGAAACAAATATGCAGGCAAATAAACGCTCAGACAAATCAAAGGGTAATTTTTGTATGACAGAGCTGGTGTACAGAGGCAATAGCAAATTCTCAACAACATTAAACAAGAAGAGCCATGCGAACCAACATTTACACTGCTTTGACCCACTGTAGCATCAAAGCACTTGCTAAACCAATGCTCACTTTTATTATGGACCTTGGCTACACTAACTCTAGCACACAAAGTGCTTGACATCATTGTGAATTTGTTAACTCCTAAAAGTTGCATTGCACAGGCATTTCATTTAAAACATTTGCACAGAACAAACTCCATATTCATATTGTCTACTCCATAGCAGTCAAAGCGAATACATAAACTACTGGAATGTCATACAATGCGAACAATAGTCTATAATAATTAGAATAATAATATGATAACGCATCTTCAGTGACAAGTCTTTCGTTCACATTTATAGCGCCGAAACTGTGTGTATTCAACAAAATTAGAAGTCATCAGTATTGCTTAATTCAACACATCTTTAGTTTCACTTTTTGATAAACAAAATGTTTGACTGTAACATTAAAAATAGACAATATAGCATTATGTATGTTGTATGAAAATAAAAATAAGATGTTTTTTTAAAACTATGTACATGACCTAAAAGAAACTCTTCAAGATCATACCTATAGTTTTCTTTCTTTAATCAAGATAAATATATAATTTAGAGTGTGCTACAATATTTCTTTATATATCATGTCTATATCATATCATGTACTGCACTCTATCATCCAAAGGACAGTGACAACAAGAATGACACAGTACACGGGACATTTGCATCATTTGCAAGCTATGTCAGCAGGAAAGTGTCTTTTTGGTATGTTGGCTGTCTGGTTCACAGCTTACTTTGTCAAGACTGCGTTTGTGTTTTATTAAATACTGCGTCTAAAGTGCAAGTTCTATAGTTTACTGATATTGCAGTGTCGACAGTGTCTACGCAATCCACTTAAAATTTGGTCCTACTGAGTATTATGCCAGGTAAGGGAGCAGAGGTACAATGAGTGACTTAAGTGCATTGAAATTTGACATTTTGAAGTTTTGACGCAACTAAAGAAAAAATATAAATAATAATGACAAAAATATTATTAAAATAGAAAGGATATTGTGGAATTTCCTTACAGTCTGAGTTCTCGGCAACATTTAGACGAAAAGCACACATACAGAAAAAAGATCAGACATGCAAATTTCCCAAAACAGACAAGTAGACAACAAAATACAAAGTCAGGAGAACATTCAATGAGTCTCGTGTCGTCAGCAACAGCTTTGGAGAATACTTTACACAACTTTGCCTTAATTAGTCCCTGCTCCTACAAGCCTCCAAGTGGATGTTTATTCCAGTGAACAAAATGGGTCTGAAGTTCTGCATAAAAAGCATGACCAGGGAGGTTAGCTTAGAAGATGTCATGCAAAAGTTTGTGAATGATCATTAACGTAGCATAGTTCTCATCACATGGAGCATCAAAAGTTGGTCAGTACTGCAGTGATTGGCCCCAGCAGAATTTCTTTGAATGTCTACACACAGTTGGTCACAGTGAAACGCATCCACTGCAAAAGTAAAAAATAAAATAGTTCCAACTACGAATTGTCTGCTGGCATTGCTACTTCTCATCTCAAGTTTCTACTAAAGCAGAATGTGAAGAAGAATGGCATCCAGATGAAAACAAAAATAAATATTTTATTAGAAGCTGCTTAGTATAAATGTTTTTAATCATGCATTTCTTTGCCTGAACAGTACAAAGTTGTTTGTTGTATGTAAAATTTCACCTACTAGACAAGAGTGATGTGGTTACCAGCAGGCAAAAGAGACCAACCCTCTATAAGGCAAGAACATCCTCCCACTAATATTGTAATGTTAGCCATTAAAACATGATCATCCACTGGGACCAGAATTAAAGGGTAAATCCCTGACAGCACATCACAGCTCCTCTCCAAGCCCAGCCACATCAGGTGCCTACAGCAGGACAACGTACAGAACGTGCACTCTGTGAACAGGAGGGGGCAGTGTCACACCACAGAGCCCTTGGAAGTAGACAGGTGGATGGAGTGGATGCGGGTGGCCAGAGTTTTCTCCAAATCGAGAAGGATATCAGTGCAGACACCAGGGCAGGAGGAGCTGGGGCTCTCAGGGGGAGAAGGTTCAAACAGCAGCTGCTTGAAGCTCTCCAATTCGATCAGCAGCACCATGTTTTTCAGGAAATAGCCCTCGATGAAAGCTGTCAGCTCCAATGCACCAAGAAACTATGGAGACAGTTTTTAAAAGGGACACTGAAATATATGTTCTTCCAGGCACAATTAGCAGTCATTTCAGAGTGAGTCAGAGCTAACCTTGGCGTGCTTGTAGAGGTCCACGCATGTTTCTGTGGTGATATTCTTGGAGCAGATGATCTCACAGTGTCTCTGAAGGGCCTCTAGTTGGAAGAATTTTGCAGCCGACAGGAGCTGATGGGAACAGTACAGCCAAGGAGAATGACGAGGGATTAGAAACACGATTACTTGTGCTATGCAATCTGTGTTTCAAAGACAAATTACCTCCATAACTTCAGTGTTTCTAATTTGCAAAGTTTCCGTGCCTCCACAGTATAAGTACTGCATGACAAGCTGAAAAACAGAATGAACAAATCCTCAAGTGAGAGTGGCAGAATTAACTTGCAAGCACACAAAAAAGACAGCTCTTACATGAAATATGGAGTATTTAACATGGCTGATCTCTATACAAGTGTTCTCTGCTGCTGGTCGATTCTGGAGTAAAGACTTGAACCTATAAAAGATCAAATGAATAGCATGCACCTTATACGTATATGCAAGAAGAAGTATTAGGCTATTGTAGCACTTACCTCTGTGAAGCTGTGAAGAGCAAAACCTTATGTGCATAAAATGGTTTTCCCTCCACTAGAAAAGTGACATCAGACATGTCTTTGTTATTGAGGAAATGAGGATCTGAAAGAAAAAAAAAAAGATATTCCAATTTAAGCAAGTCACTAGCACCATTAGCAATGTTGATACTTTGGCTGTCAGCTAAAGTTTTTGCATTGAACACAAGATGGAGCTGCATCATAGCGTACAGTATATGTGATCATTATCTAAAAAACTATCAATGACTTTGATTAGTGCATTGTGGTATATGTTACCTATTAACTTTTGTAGAGGTGAATGAAAAACTACTACATTCTCATTAAATTTAAGACAAGATCTACACTCTGTTAAAAGTAGCTGAACTGAATTATGTAAAGCCAATTATCCCGTCATGTTTGGTCCATAAACAAAACAAATCACAGCTCCACAGGCCAAAGCACTGTGGAGGTTGAAAGACAAGGGATTTCAGACTTCTGCATAAAAACAGCCCTGACAGCTGTCTTGCCTTATTAAAGCTCACCCTTCTGCCACTTCATTACCATCCACAAAATGATTCAAAGACGATAATGAGGAAAAGCCACCATTTGTTCGCCTCTTACCTAAGCGTGAAGTCTGTTTCTTTTTGATCTCCGTCAGCTTGGGGATGGGGAACGGCCCGTAGCACTGGGTGAAAATGACCGACAGCTGCTGACTTATCACTTCATTCTGCAAAAAAGCCACATGCACACGTCCAGTAGAGGTATTACCCTTTATATGTGCTATCTGGGGTTTTGGTTTATGCAAGAAGATGACACGCACACTAAATATATGCAAATGGGAATGTTAATAATGATATCACGGCATCATTAGCACTAAGTCAGAGCATGTGACAAAAATGTGCTTTTGCCTAATGGCTTGTTTTTTTTTAGAGTACAGATGATAATGATTGACCTTGCTGGTCCTTAGAATTTGGAACATGAGCGGTAGCCCGTGGGTGATCAGCTCCTCTGTGTATTCGTCCTCCTTAATACAACTAAAGTCTTTTAGCAGACCCTGGATCAGTGGTCGTCGGTGCTGCATGAAACAGGTCCGTAGAGTCTCGAGCCAAGTGTGGAGCGTCCAGGGAACCCCTAAAAAATCAGCACATTTACTGTAAATAGCACAGCAACACACAACTGAGGGTACATTTAATTATTTATTATTCTATTATGAAACATCAAGACCATCAGAACCGACCATGTTTCTACAACGTCTTTTAAAAATTGTTGGAAGATTTAAAAGACAGTTGCTTTGTGGAGAGGGATTCAGTATTCCTAACGTTTTAAAATAGGGGGACATGAATTCATTGATTATCCCAATGAGTACATAATGTTCATGAGCAATTATTGCATGAATTCAAGAGGAATCCATTGTTTTCTTGCATTTGGTCATCATGAGTCCTCGAAATGTATTCTGTATGAACTCATAATAAGCTCATCAGTTATTCATTATAGTATATATTACAGTTGTGTCAATGTAATCCCTTATTCGTCCAGGAGTAATCCATTGTAGAAAGGCTTCAAAGTTGTCATCTGGACAGTGTTTTTCAAAGATTGAGACTATCATTCGGAAATCATTTTCAATCTGATGACCTGAGAACCTGACTTTAGTTAGGCTTAGTATCACTGTTAAATTTAACTGTTTAAATGAATTGTATTAACTAATTGTAGTGCTAATATCACAGGATTAGTGTGTTTTTATTTGGGCTATCAATGCGGTGTTTCTAATCTTTCTAACCAAAAAAGGTATAAAGAAAGCAATGATTTTTTTTTTTTTTTTAAGATCATGGTTAACTAATAAGATTTCCAGGTGAATTCATCACATAAAATAACGGTGTAATTCATTTATGAAGCCAATCATAATTCATGGTGAATTCATGATGATTCTTAATGACCAATAATCAATGAATTCATCTCCCCTTGTTATAAAACTTTATAATATCAATAGCTAATTGCTTTGCAAATTTTTAATAACATCAAGCTTGTTGTGTATGTGTCATGGTTAAATACCTGGTTAATGTTATTCAAATTATATTAAGAACTTTTAGATGACATAAAAACAAACAAACAAAAAAACATTATTTCTAATGTTGCTAATAGTACTCCAAATATTGTTCTGATATTAAAATAAAAGACAAAGAATGAGTTTTTCAATGCATTCAATATCGAGTGATAATAGAGAGCTTTGTGTAAGGTTGTGGTCAACAGTAATAGTTCTGACAAGATACACAACAACAGAACTGGACAGGACAGGACGGGCACAGCTTGAGCACATCTCCAAAAGAGTTGGAGGCATTAGACAGCAACATGCGTGCCACTGAACCATGAATTAGTGGGTCTGACCTAAACTGCGGATGTCTATGGTGATATCCACATGGCCGTGCTCTGCGCTATGGTACATGGCCTCTCTCAGAGCTCTCAGTTTGGCCTTTCCTGTTCGCAGAGTCCCTCCTCCGTTAACGTGTGGAGCGAGTCTCTTCTCACCAGGCTCTGATCCCTCCGCCAGAATCTCCTCCAGGGACATAACATCCCCTCTTTCCTTCTCCGACTGGGACAGCAGCCTTCGAAAGACATTCCTGAGAAAAGAGACACTCACAGTTTCATTTAAATACCTACCTAATAATGTATATACTAATGATAGCAAGTAACAACATGTCAAATACTAGTGTCGAATAGGGATACTAGAAATATTTCACACAAGTATTTGACATAATATTTTGAATTTTTGTTAGAGGTATTCATTAATAAAAACTATTCTTTTGTTGTCATGTTTTATTGACTTTGTCCTTGTAATTTTAATCAATTTGTAAAAACTTGTCCAAGTAATTTCAAATTTTACACCAACTTCAGAACAGGGAACTTCAAATTAGTCTGCTAAATTAAAAATAAGAATTGTTGTAGACTAAGAACAAGAACAGACAAAGCACAAAAATCAAAAATAAATATTTGAAGAGGACATAGAGATTTTGTCTGTCATTTCTGTATTTTATTTTATCTATTTCGTTTTTAGTGTTAATCTCTTTGATAACATACAGGTAAAATTACATTGTCAAGTAGCAATGGCCATCATTTTACAAGATATCAAAACCTGACTTAGTTATTTAAATACATTTCAGGCCCTATTGTCTGTTCGTGTCCAAAACTACAATCCCCAGATAAAACCAGTCCCATGAGAGGCGCAGCTGCAGCACAACTGATGAGCGTAAATAGATCAATACTGAGGTAATAGATGTATTAGAGGAGTCTGATCTGCTCTGTGATAGCGCCTCAGATATAAGACATACCTGTGTCCATGAGCTGCAGCCAGGCTGAATGAAGTCATGTCACCAAGAGGAGAGGAGGAGATACCATTTCGACAAAAAGTTCCTACCATAGGGTCTGCTCCTCTGTCCAAGAGCAAACTCACCAATTCAAAGTTACCTAAAGAACAATTACATTTAGACCAGCTTGTAATAAGACACATGTACCATAAATAGTTATACAAATATGTAAATCAGCTCCTATATTTGCCCTCTATTCCGTGAATGTATACATGACATCAGGTCAACCTATGTAACAAGCGTAACTATCACCTCTGTGTCAGGCACATTGTAAGTTACAGCAGATTACATCATTACCTGCAGCAGCGGCCAGTTGGAGGGGGTCTCTGTGTAGTTCTCCGCCCCATCCTGCAGGGCACCCTCCACATTGGCTCCATTGTCAAGCAACAACTGTGCCGGAGAGAGACAGAGCATGAGACAACAAACTGAAGGGGAGAAAAGAAGCAACTATAATTAGCCAATCTGGAGCTTTGGACATTCACAGTTACATGTGAGCTTTACTCTGACATCTAATCTACTCCCTGAAGTACTGACCAGGACTATTATTCTTTTGTTGTTTAACCACTCATTGCAAAACGTGCATTGTGTTTTTATCTTTACAAAGCTCAGAATTTAGTTAAAAGGTTTAGAATTTGATGATCGTTTAACAAATTCTAGGCAGATTTATTTTAGGGCTGCAGCAAGTTAATTGATTAATCACAACTAATCGCTAGATGTATTACTCATCACGAATGTATTATTATTATTATTATTATTATTATTAAGCGAATAATTATTAACTGATTTATATAGGCGGTGGCAAAAATGTGGGATTTTACTACACAATCTTAAATAAGTTAGTGCTGCTGTTAAACAAACAAAATATTTTGATTTGATTAAAATACCCAAAGAACTATATATTTATGTCATTATTTCAAGAAGTAAAGTATTTTTTGCTATTTTCATTCAAGAAAATGCTTATCCTTTTTTACTTTCAGTAAAACTACATTTTTTATTGTTCAAATGGAAAATAATTTTAAAGCAGTAAAAATCTTAATTTAACCAGTTAGTTGGTCTAATTTAATTCTTGGCATTTTTTTGCACAGTATTTGATGGAAAAGCAGTTTTGTCTGTAAACATACATTTCCAAAACATCCTCAATTGACAATACAATGTATTCATGTGACTTGTGAACTAATCAATTAATTGAAGAATTAATCGCTCAACTAATCGATTACCAAAATAATCGTTTGTTGCAGCCCCAATTTATTTAAATGAGGGCATGAACAACATAGCCATGCAGGCTACAAAATTAAAAACTAACAGTTATTAGAGTTTTTCTTCAAATGATTTTAGCACTTATGGGACAAAAAGGAAGAACTCAGGCTGAGTTAGTAATATGTACCAAAATAATTATCTTAGGTCAGCATTTTTATGGTGACAATGGGGCAAAGGTGAGGCCAAAGGCCACATGTCATGAGGTAAATCATGTCTACCTGCACAACAGGGGCGTGTCCGTGTAACACGGCGAATGTGAGTGGTGTCCCCTGGCGCGTTTCAGGATAAACTGAGGGGTGCTTGTTTACTGTGCTTGGCACCTGGGAAGTCATAGGTAAGGTTCAGGGAGAGAGATACAGCCATTAACATCAAACAGCTCAGGCCAAAAGGGTGTGGGAGGGGAGTGAGACGCGTAAGCAGGAGAACAGTGAAGTGAAAGGGCAGAATGGCAGAGGCAGATTTTGCTCTGGAGTTTCACCGGAAATCACTGTTGATTTAAAATTCCCCCTCATCACAAACCTGCAGCATGTTATTAAAATGGTTTAGCTCCTTATTGCACTACCTGCCTGGGCTAGTGGTCTGACCATAACTTACTACAGCAGCTCCCAGTTAAGAGTGAAACCAGAGAGAAAACACAACATCGGCAAAAGCACAAACATTGACACGAGCACTGAGCAGCATTGACTCACACACAAAGAACGCAATTTTACAATTACAAGCAACTGAGGCGTTCACTGCACCATGGGAATTCTGATTTACTGCATATTTGCACTTAAAATTTATGCCACTGCTAACTATTGCAGTTTCCAATTCCAATGTAGCAACAACCATTTGCACTTTGTGTGTGAGTCAAAATTGACCTAAGCTGTTGAACCCTAAAATGTGCCAGTCTTAAGATGGAAAACTAATTACTAGCAGTAAGCTATTAAATAACACATTCACCACAACCAAGTAATCATCTGAAATGAAGTTCATGCATCATGTTTATCTGCAGCGCCAAGTTACAGTAAGTGCACTAACTCATCCACCTAATGCAGTATTCATGAGATATGAGGCTAACACATTCTTTCTGTCTTATACAGTTTCAGCAATGAAGTAAGTGAGTGCATAGTGATCAGGGCAAAAACCTCTCATGATCCTTTGTGCGCAGATGATAAGTTTATAGAGTGCACTTGATGTAATGAGCTGCCATCTAAAGCATTCAAGAGTATAGGTGACAGAGGGGAAAGGGCAAGGCGTTTTTTATACACTCGAGTCAATAATAGTAAGAAAGAATACAACACTAACTTCACTGTTAATGTCAGCTCCAGCATCGAGAAGCATCTGAACCATGGCCTCATCTCCTCGAACACAGGCGTACATCAGGGGGGTCATACCCTGAAAATATAGAGAGATTTAAATAAATTAGATTGGTTCGCTTGTTAACATCAACAGTCGTTTTGGGAATATGTGTTTTATTTTATTGTACAATGGCAGCCTCAGCATGCCAGTTTATTCTGATTATTAGCTTTCACTCTGTTCTGAATTACTGGTTTTATTATAGTGTATTTTAAGCACCTGTTCACTCATGCTGTTAATGCCATCAGGTCCCAGCAGGTTGACTGCCTGCTTGACCAGATCAGTGCGTCCACAGTTGAGCATTCGGAAGCCCAGGTCCTGCAGGAACTTGGCCTCCGTGGACGCCGCATCAAGCTTTCTGGTGGCGCAAAAGCAATCTTCAGCTCTGCAGGTGGACACACAGCACTGTATTTACCATCAGTAGTTATCTTCCAAGCTTAGGTTACACAGAGCTACAGTACAGGTATGAATCATTCATTCATCAATGAGCAAATACAGTATATCACACTGAATAATGTTTAAACTTTCAAACCATGCTTTTAAAAGAATCTTTGAGGATGACCTTGATGTTCAATTTTCCAATAATCAATTCACTCAGTCTAATAGTGCACTGCACTGCAGGTTATTTATACAAATACTATTACAAACTCAGAATACGGGAAACTTTGTTGAGGTGAGCTGTTTCACCATGTTTTATAAACAAGTGGAGCAATGCAAGAAACAAAAAAAAATGTACATAGTCCTGGTGTGTAACATATCGGCTGACGCTGTAACTCTCGATGCAGAATAGACTGAAACTGGATTTAAAATATTTAGATGGAGCATGTTTATATTGAATGTGTTAGAACAGAAAACAAGACCACTTCAAAATACTGGAAACTGTGATTTGATAAACTTGGTTTGCAGTATTTTTTCTGAGGATGAGTCCATTTGCAGGCTTTGTTTCACTTGAAGTGATCTCTGGAGCAGTACTTAACACATGTCCAGTCATACAGCACCAGGATTTGGACAGATTAGATTTAGTAGTATGTGAACACACCTTAAGTATATCAGTAATTACTTTTGATTATAGTCCATTCTGTAACTCTAGAAATGTTTTGTTCACGAATGAAATTCTCATTTGGTAACGTGACAAGAAGATATGAGCAATTACATTATAATGATTTTTGTTTGTTTGTTGGTGTGTTTTTCCCAAAGATCAACATGCATTTTTGAACAATGAACGTTTGACTTTATAAAGTTGTTATTCCTCATTAAAGTTGGCTCACTTGACTTGTCGTGGTTCACAGTCTACTCCAGGCAGCAGCAGCCGTGCCGCTTGCCTCAAGTCATCACTGTCCACAGAGAAACTTCTGCGATGTTCAGTGTGAGCAACAGCTACTCGAATCCACTCCATCAGAGGAGGCAAGACGATGAACGGTCTGCAAAAATAAGCAAAAAAATACTTTAGGAATTTACCATTCACAATTCCCTCTTTGACAAGAGCCCTAAAATACACATTTATTTCCAGTCCTGTAAGAATAAACATCAACTGTACTTCAATTATATCAAGTTGAATAATTGTATTGAGCAGAAAAAATATAGTCCTTTGTTCCTTTATTATTAAAATGCAGTATTCATGCACTGTATTATTAGTATGTTAGATTGGTTATGTGCATTTATGTGCATTTTTGTATTTATTTTTTTTTTTTTTTCATTGTTCAAACTTCCACACTGGAACATTTTTTTTCTAATTCTTTTTCAAATATACATATTTGTTGAACAAATTTCAGGTTTTAATATTAGCATTTTAGTGTCTATAGGCGAGACACAAATGTCCAGTGTGTGAAATGTATCTGTCTATCTATTTGAGTGACTTTTAAACCTTCTTTAGCCGCATCTGTCAGCTGTGATCAGCTCACACAAAGCTAGAGAAACATGCATTGCCCAACCATCACCACATCGTCATTAAAGAGAAAGTTTTAATGCTAAAGCCAGCTTTCTCATATGACCCAGATTAAATGTTCATAATAAATAAAGTGAGGTTGAGTTCACCTTTCGGTTTGGAGTGTGACCTTGGATGGTTCCACGTTGGGGTTCTCCCACTCCATCTGTGGGCAGTGCATGAAGTAACACAGGGTATAGAGGGCTTCAGGCTCCCAGTGCACGGTCATGTTGCTGCTCTTCTGGTGGACTGGAGTCCCATTGCTAGAGTTCTTGATGTGCAGAGGCTGAAGATGATGCATGGCCCTGGACACCAAATCACCTGTGGAACAAAAACAAGAATATTGTAAGCATGTTCATTCTCTATTATGAACTGTGTTAGCCTTTTGTCATTGTTTAGAGGCTCATAAAGCGCTCACGATAAACTCCCAGCGAAGCCCTCCAGCTATTTAGATACGGAAAAGATTTGAAAATTTTTAGAAGTATGTAGCGATAGAATCAAAGGCCAGAATCAAATGATGGTGTGTTTTGTGTTTTAAGGCAAAAAAGTCAATTTAGACAAACTAACACACTTGAAAAAAAAGTTGAAAACTGAATATAATCATGACTTAGGAACTGTCCCATCCAAATTACACACTGAATTTAGTAAAAAGCATATATAATTTACAGTGATATTCCATAACTTACTCATCTTTCTGTCCAATATGCACCATTTCTTTTAAAAATAAATCTACCACTTTCTTAGATGGACTCTTATTTTACCCAGATAAAACCACAATTGGTCAACTTTGTGGGCTACTCTGAATATCACTGACTAAAAACATTTTTTCCAGATTCATTCATTGTGTACACCCTGCTGAAACTGTATAATTTTTTAGATGGACTCAGATGCATTTGGCTGTCTCCTCCTCACTGCCTTGATCCATGAGGACTGTTAGTGATGACACATGTTCACGGGATTGGATTCACACACATTTAGTCATACACATATGCCCACTCACACACAGACACACACGCAAACTCACGCACACACAAGGCTTAGTGGAAAATCACTCAGACTCTTAGAAGACTTGCCAATACCCATGTTTTCAGAAGCATGTGGTACAAGTTATTTCATTTTACCTTAAAAAAAAGATAATTTACTAAATATTGTGATGTGTTTTATGAAGCAAACAATGATATAAAACACAAAGATGTAAAACTTTTTCTCTTATTGTTTTTACTGGCATCTTCTGTGATAAATATGACTCTTTGGTTTTTGTTTTAAGTGTGTGCTGCTTCTGCTCACAGCAGGGCCACAAAGCAAATGACAGATAGAGGAAATCTAATAGTTTTCAGAATACGGGGTGGTAGGGAAACCATATGGGGGTCCTAAACGATTAGCTCATATTCTGTTCAACTGTGACGGTGAAAATAAAACAGAATTGCGTGGCTGGATTTTGAGAAAATAACGGTCTTTGCATAGCTTTTGAGTTGTATCCCTGCTGTGCAAAGAAGCCTGTCCTCTGGGCCAAACTCTGCTTCCAAAACGATACCAAAGATTGTGCCCCAGGACCTCCTTCTGTCTGGCCCCGGCAGAGTTTACTCTAGTCCTAAACACACAGAATGCTCATTTAAAGTGCCCCTGCTTTGGTTCACATTTGTGAGTGTGGAAATATATGTCCTGGAGAATTTGAAAGACACATGTCAGGCCAATTTGAATATGAATTAACCAGAATAACCTAGTTCAGACCTGGGCAAACTGCGGCCCAGGGGCCAGATGGAGCCCTAAGTCCCTAGTTGTGAATTAGTAAACTTTGTGTTTTCCACCGAAAAGTCTATGATAAATGCAGCAATTTGTGAAAAAATGAGACGACTGAGCACTCTGAATCTAATAAAAAAGGATTTTAGTTCTAGTCAGGAGCAGAATGCAGCATTCTGATTGGCTGAACTTGGATGAAGAGGGAAAGAGGGTTATAAGTACAAATTGCAACCAAAACTCAATAAATAGTCATAATAACAACGTGCTGAAGGATTTATGAGAGAAAGTTGTAAGATTTAAAAACTAAATTGTGTTCGCAGTGTAAAAATCACCTACCCCACCTTTAACACTGCAAATAAACTTTAAAAAATGCTTGAATCGAGAATTTTAGTTTTAATTTAAGATTTTTTTTTTTTTTTACAAATTTACAATCAATTCAGTCATTTTCTTTGCTCCAAACAACTTCAGTCTTGTTTGAAGACCTTGAGCTTACCGTGGCAATTAATTTATTTAGGCTAGCTGTTTTATGCCAAACTCTCTCATAATTGGTCATAAATGCTTTCAAGTGTAAAACATTTACTGTATGTAAGCAAATAAATCTTCTCTAGTCAAAACAACTCAAATTAAGATTCAAGTGTTTTCTTCTTTTGAATATAGTTTGCAAGAAGTGTTTTTTAAGCTATGATCGCAACCAAAAAGAATACATGCTGATGTTAAGGATTTATGAGGACGTTGCCATATTTAAAACCTGTGTTTGCTGCAGTGTAAAAATCAGCTACCCCACCTTTAAGTATAAGCCTAGGCCTGTTTCAATGGCACATACCCACAAGCTGCCAACAACCAATAGTAAAATCATAATTTATGAGAGGATGGCACCAAACAAGGCTGTGACTGAAGCATCACACGAGGATGCACTTGGTTCAATCGGCAACAGATCTGAGAAAAAATAAGTGGTCCACATAGTTTATAGCTTGTGCCTTAGGTGAACCATTAACAGAGATAAACAAAAGACACAGACGGCTGTGTTATTCTGATAAAATTCCCAGCAGAGGGACACCCCATCGGCCAGAACCATAAAACCTAATAAAGCAGCCAGTGCAACAGAACTGACAGCAGTCCCCAGGGCTCGCACTGCTGCCTGGGCATAAACAGAACATCCATAAGCACACACAAATATCAGCTGTTTTCTAAGCTTGTTAACAAAGTTTGTGCCGTGTTTTCTCAAGTGCAGACGTAGTTGTGAATGTCCCTGAGAAACAAAGTTCAAATTTGTAGTCACAAATTGTTCTTTTGACTTTGTTTTTGTTGTAAATCAATAATTCAGTTCATCTCATTTGCTGTAATTAAGTCACCGGACACTTGCCCTCCTCCAGTTTGGATTAATCTTTTGGGGGAGTGTGTCGTAGAAGCATTCATTAAGCTAGACAAACTTTCCAATGAGGCAACGATGATACAGAAGTGACAGGATACACATCACAGCAAAATAAATAACATAAACAAATTAACAATCATCAACATCATCCTCCTCATCATCATCATCATCATCATCATCATCATCATCATCATCATCATCATCCTCATCCTCATCATCATCATCATCATCATTCATCATCATCATCATCATCATCATCATCATCATCATCCTCATCATCATCATCATCATCATCATCATCATCATAAGTCCTTCAGCAGCTCAATGTCCACTTGAATGCTTTGACTTATGACTTACTTTTCTATTCATGCAGCTGTTATATACCTTTCTTCCTCTCCCTCTCTCTCTCTCTCTCCACACACACACATGCACAAAAATAATAATACTAAATTGCATATTGTTTCGCACATGACATACTGTATCATATGCTGTTGTTAGGATTTCTTAAACTTTGTTTATTTCATGTACATGTAATCCTAAAATATAAGAATATTAATAGTGATGCACCGATCCGATACTATAGGATATCAGTGCCGATCCAGGACATTTGCTGGATAGGGTATCGGCTCCATGGTATCGGTTCAGCCAATACCATTGTTGTGCCTTTAATTGAGATAATGAGATTCATTTAATGGTCGATGTTGATCCAGAACGTCTCAAAATATTTTATATTTTATTCAGATTAAGTTGTAAAGTTGTGACTTGCACTATAAATAATAGTTACATAAGACTATGACCAAGTGTTATGTTTTTATAGGAAAAATAGTCCTTACACTCAGTCCTTATACTAGTATCGGTTGATATGGAGTATCAACAGATACTTAAAGCCAAAGTATCGGAATCGGTATTTTACAGAAAAAGCTGGATCAGTGCATCCCTAAAATATTAATATGTGAAATGTACTTTAAAGACATTTTCTGCATTGAAGACAATGTTTAATCTCATATCACTCCAAGTCTCCCATGGCAAGTGTTCATGGAACCCCAAGGAGTCCCGTTACCTCACTTGAGAAACACTGAGTTCATTGTTTGATTATATAGTCTTGTCATATGTGCATTTTTAAGGTTTTATTTTACACTTCCATACATTTTTAGAAATGCTGTGTCTGTTTATATCTCCAGAGCTCAAAATGCTTTTTTACACCAGGTGAAGAGATTAGAGTTACTTTAGTGTTAACCTGTACATAATACACATACAAAAAATTAATGGGGATGTAAAATTGAGTTTTTGGTTCTTTATTCCCGTTTTAACATTGCTTCCTCGTCAAAAACACAGCTGAAGCTCTTGTCCTTTTTATTGTCACTTTCACGTTCATTTCTTTTCTTTTCACAAGACTGAAATTATCACAGAAAGTCTCTACCGTTTCCTGTTGTAACAAGAAGTGATTCAAACAACAACTGTATCTTCAAAGTTGGACAAATCCAGGCCCAAAAGAATATCCAAATAATTCTAGTGAAGGTGTGTGGAGTTTAAAAAACAAAACAAACAAACAAAAAAAAACTCCTCATTACCACTTACGTCATGGCATCACAAGGTGGAATGAAGTGTTTTCAGTTGAAGAGGAGAACACTAAATGTGTTTTATTAAGTAGAAATTGAGTAAATGAAAAACAAAAACAAAAATGTAATTGTGAGAGTGTTTTGGACAAAGAAGCAACATTATAACATGTGTGGTCAAAGAGCTCAAAGGGGAAAAATAAATAAATAAATACAAGAACTAGAGGTGAGTCACTTCTAAGTATAGGTGATGTTCTTACAATTGTCTTTTATATGATAAGGTCGGATGATTCATAATGCTCCATGCAGGTAAACAGCTGAATGTAGAATTACATTATTGCAGAAAAATATGTTATAGAGAGTTACACACGTATCACATAGTGTTTTTTATGTTTATACCCAGAAACATAGAAATTTTGTTACATACCAGTCTGAAATCACTCTTTAGTTGTACACGATTGCTGTAATAATTGTGCCATAGTGATGTTTTTTTATTGATGTACTATTGTAGGACCTGTTGCTTTAGCCTCAGAAACTATTTTGTAATGGAATATAAAAACAGACAAGCCTTTGAGCTTCAAAATGTCTGACATAACTGTTGACTTGTGGGTCTTGACAAAAATTGATCAAATGTTAAAGGTGTTCTTCCAAAAATACTGTCAGTTCAGTCAAATACAAAAATAATCACACTATCTTTTCAGAGTTGAAAAGGAAATTGGGCCAAGTTCAGGATCTAATTGGAGCGACAGAGTGGCAGAAAACGACTTGTAAATGGATTATAAATGGATGTTTTTCTTGTCAGATATTTTAGTAGTGTTCACGACTAAAATCTGCTGCGATACCTGCATTTGTTAACTCGGAGTTATGGACAAAGTAATAAAATAAAGGACTAGGCAGAAAGTTTAGGTCTTATACTTTCACATCAGCAGTAAAAAATACAATGCTATGAAATTTGTGACTGAACAAAAGGTCAAGTTTCACTGGAGGGAATGGTGAACAATACATAAAAGAGAAGAGCAAAGCAGTAAAGGGACAACATGGAGGCATTTTCTCACATTTTCAATTCCATTTATATTGCTAAGTATATTGAAAAGTGTGTATTTTTGCGGAGTGCTTGTCTCCAGAGAGAAACTTTAAAAGTGTCAAAACCTCTGCTATTTACAAACAGAGGTGTCGTCTCGTTCGTCTAAGTCTTTGCTACTAGAAACTTCTCCGATGTCAAAAGTGGTGAAAACTTTTTGTGCCTTGTGACTGTGCCTTTTATCGCAGCACTGCTTGAAACTTCCACTGCTATTTCTCCTAAACGCAGCTCCCATGGGGTTTTCTGAAAATGCTGAGGTGAGGGCTAAGAGCTGGTTTAGATTCACCAAAGACTACACCTGCCTCAACTCAGTTTTATTTATTTTAATATTTATATTTTTTACATTCTGGTTAGTTACAGCCGACATCAGAGGCTATGCTAACTATCAGACCTCCTACAACAGCAAGTGTGGACTTAAGCAAATCTATTGTGTCAAATATAGATACAAAGACATGGAAATGAATAATGTGATCAACTGTCCAAATATGTAAATATATCCAACAATACTAGGATGACCAGACGTCCCTATTTACCTGTGACGGTCCCTTTTTGAGCCCCGTGTCCCCTGTCCCAGCAAAGGTCTCCAAATCCACTTATTTGTCCCAGTTTTAAACAAGACATGTCCCAGTTGTCCTGATTTGTGACCACTTTGACACTTCCCAACAATGAAGGGAGGAATATATTGATATTTCTTTACTGAAACAAGATAAAACTGTGCTTGAACATAACCAAAATACAACAACAAAATGCATACATTTGCACTGACAAAAGTTTTAAAGAATATACATGAGTGACAATGAGCCTAAATCTATAAGAATGTTCTTATTTATTCGATATGTTCACAAAAACTCAAGTTTGTCCCAGTTTTTAACTTTGAAAATCTGGTTACCCTAAACAATGCTAATGCTGTGAGCTAAATGCTATTGTGATGCTAGTGCTGCCCGAGGCATTTTTACAGCTACACAACTTTCCGTTTTACTTTTCTATGATAACTCCACATCAACAGCTTCCATTTAAACTTTGTGACTCAACTTGAATTAATTGTGCTAAAAAAACACATTATTCATGAGAAAAAGTTCATTTTCCCATAGAACTTTTCCATTGACTTTCCCCTACAACAGGCCACGCCCCTAAATATTGCAAGTCGCCGACTGCATCTATTACTATGAATTCAAAATATACATAAACTATGCCATACTGATTGCCCAGAGTTTATCGCAGGGAAGTGGTGACCAGACCCACTCTCTTTGCTGAAGCGAGGGTCCCAGGCAAGTACATTCTAGGGCCAAGGCAATGCAAAACATCTCTATGAAAACAAGCATGTGGGAAAATGCAATAGTCATAAAGATGATTAACTATCTGAAAAATGTACTATTGGCTTGATGATGCAATTCAAAACAAATACGGTAGGTTTTTTACTTGCATTTGCTTGATGCTATATAAAAAATGTGGTTTAAATAAATATCTCCATCTTGTTGACAGATAATTTAAGTTTGCGCTGCAGAGTCTGACTGAATCCTTCCTCATGAAGACTCGAGCAGGCTGAGAAGTGGGTCAGCCTGGATGAGATTAGGATGCCATCGCAGGGTGAAAGATGATGCATGGCAAAGTAGGAAAAGTATTTTAGCTTCTCTAATACGATGAAAAATGTGAATGTGGAGCTGCTCTGAAGATGAAACGTAACACCTGGCTGAGGACCTGCTCTGTCCAGTGTGTAAGACCATTATCTCCCATTTACCATGTCAGTGTGGCAGATTAGAGGGGGCAAAGATGAGCAAAGGCTATGAGGCAGAACTTATAGAGTCGTTATAGTGTCATTAGGAGCCCACAGTCAGTGCATACAGTTTAGACTCACATGTTTTTGAGAAGATCATATAGCACTTCTGTCAACTACGACCAAACAATATTGACAAAGAATATTTTTTTCTGGCATATGCGGCAAACAATATTTGCATGACATTATATGAGTCATAAAGGATTTAAAATTGGTCTTCAAATTCCCAAACAAATGTGAAATGTCTGCCAAATTAATCACAGCGTAGCAATCTCCTCTTATGCCCTTATTTCCCCCGGTAAGCATTGAATGACTTTGTGTACAAATAACTAAAAGTCTACAATATTTATTTCATTTGTATATACTAGTGATTTTAGGCATTCTTAAAATTATATTATTCTCAAAATTCAGTGTTTATTTATTCTCAAAATTCAGTGTTTCCTTTTCTTCAAAATTGTGAGAAGATTTAATATTTTGACTACTTCTATTTAAACAATCATTTACAGACAAGTTGATGAAATTCTCATTTGTCCAGGATTGGTCCTACTGTATGTAATAGCCTTTTCTACATTTGTAAACAATTCTGATTGTGTCATGGTACAGAACCTTTGTAACTGTTTTTTGTGTGTGCAGACGGCATTTATTGCATGGTTTCTTCCACAGTCACATTTCTGTCAAACTAATAATTTGAAGTTAGTCTGATGCAATCTATACGTTCTATTTTATTATTATTGTTGCTATTTTACACTTATTGTCATTACTGAACAGAAAATGCATTAAATGGATGCTGGAAAATGAAAATTAGATCAAATGACTTGAATTAAGCATATTTATTGAGACTAATTTAAAGATTTTTTTCACTTAACAAGACCAAGTCTAACTAAGATTATTTAACTTGATTTAAGATATTCTTTCCTGATTTACCTTATCTAGATACAAAAACCTATTTTAAGCAAATTCTATCTTTTTAAGCTTAATTGCTTGAATCAAGAATAGATTTGCTTAAAAATCTTGTCAAGAGAACTTGAAACTAGCATTTTTTGCTCAAAACAACTAGGTTATATTTTTTTTTACTGCTGGCATATTATTTCACTTGAAACAAGACATTTTTACCTCAAATCAAGCAAAAATTATTTTTTGAAATGCCTTTTTTGCAGTGTGCATCTTATCTACTACTTCAACTCCAGTCAGAATACAGTTTTATTAGCCGCAATGTAACGTTGTTTTTCATCTTTAAAGTAACTAGTAGCGTCCAGAAGCAGAATAGATAGATGTGCTTTGGCTGAGTATTACAGTGGAAATAACTCCTCCTCCTGCTGCTGAAAGCCGCTCACAGACACTACACTGTTCTGCTGAAAGGGGTTCCTCTATTTACCAAAAGCACTCAGGCCTGGATAAGAAGCACTTTTCTACGGCATTGTATAAAACCAGTACCAGACATTTTCTGGTGGTGCAAAGTGCAACAAATGAACAAATATATTACTATTAAGAGATTTAAAAAATTAACAATCCACATTATTAAAAAAAAAATCTTCCAACTCTGGTTTATTTTCATACTATTCATACCTTGAATGTTTCTCGTGCCTGTGGTGGGGAACGGTGTGAATTGGGGATAGAGGGCCCCATTGTTAGACGTCTGGCCTGTATTACTTTACACATATATTTAACTTGTGGATGCTCTGCGACCTCAGGGCAGCGCTGCGCTGACAGACGAATGGCCTGTCTATGCCACACCTGCTCACAATATGTCAAACTTTAACCTACAACGCTCAAGAAAAAGGAGTTTTTTTCCTAGACGGTCAAAACCAATATATCCAGTAGGCCTATTTCATAACAAACAAAAACATTATGTATTGGAAATAAATGTTCTCAAAATGTGACCATAGAGTAATGAATGTTGCTTTAACAGGCTCTTCTATTATTCATTAATTACAGAACTTGTCAGCTGTGAAATTACCCTGTCTGCGCACTTTTGAAATGATCTGCTTTTTTCTAAGATTGTGTTTCGTGATATAGCTTTGAGTTGATCTTTGCTCCATCCTTAAAAAATTGCATTAGCAATCGTATCTAATCATAAGTCATTTATCAGTTTGTAGCATCATCAAGCTAATAAGGCATAGAACAAACAACTACAAAGCTGTAAAAAAATTAATCCAGCTTCTTAATTGAAAATTCAGGCATTAAATATTATAAAATGATACAATTTAATCCCTTAAAGTGCAAGTTCACTCTGATTTGTTACACGAGGTTTTCTTTCGAAGTTTGAAGTTCAAGAATACCACAGAATGTTCACATTATAATTGATGCTTGTGGCAGGACCAAAACTAATGACAGAATGACTGCGTGTTGTTGCTATGCATCATTTAAAGCACTGCCTTTGGTCCACAAATCCATTTGCTGTAAAACGCTCTGAAATCTTTTATAAATCTGGGCATAAGCTGAAAAAGAAACGATTGAGGGACTTGAATGGTTTTGCAATTATTTTATACTTGACAATCAACTTCAACTTATGCTTAGTATAGAAAAAAGTCGAAACGAGTTGATTTAACTGCACTGTAAATGTCTGTGATTTTCTACTTGAGATGTACGTCAGAGCAAACTAGAGTCGAGGGAGATCAGTGCAGCCCTGTGGAAGCTTTTGTGCACACATTATAGCGTTTTATTTTATGGGTTCTTCTAATTTAGCAGCAACAGGAGAGATTCTATGGTATGGTTATCCTCTGCGTAGATCCTCTAATTAGCTTTTCTCTGAATGGGTGTTTTGCTTGTTGCTGTAATGAATAATTTAATTAATCCTCCAACTCATAGAAGCTTGTATGTATCTCATAATTGAATGAACGTTGTGGTGCTTTATGTCAGGTAGGAGATTTTTCCTCAGGCAGCAACGCAAACGACATTCAACAAAGAGTTGTGACAATAGGTTGTGAATGTTGATGTTATGAAGCCAGATGGTGGGCCAGAGATTAGATCTAAAAGGACTAGTATTAGCAGACTCGCTCAATTTTTGGATTACAGCAACAGCTTTATTAAATATTTTTAGCTTGAAGAATGCTGTGTTGTCACATGAATGGAACCTATTGACCATAAAAAGGTAATACTACTAAACTGGACTGTTTTTTCAAATGTAACCTACAAACAACATGGCCATGTTAGACAACAAATCTATTCACAATGTGAGAGCAAAGAGCGATGAAAATTAAATATTTTTTTATACATGTTTTGAGAAATGTCTTTTTCTGCCTACCACATTTTAAATTTGTTGAGAAAGTTAAGCTTATGGTCTTTGTTTGTCAGGGATCATGAGGTATAAAGCATTAATATTATAAATCCCATATTCTCAGGAACTCAAAAGCACACAATAAAATGTAATGTGTTTTCACAAATGTTCTTTTTCAAGTTGTTGATAAAATTGTTAAGGTCTAAAGACAATTTCATTCATAGTTAATTCCACTATTTGATGAAAAAAACTGCATAAAATTTGATGATTTTGTTGAGACTGTGTAGTTTTCAGGACTGTGTAGGGACATGTAGGGGCTCAAGCCGGCTAGGAATGTCCTTTTTAAGCAACAATTATAAAATAACCTAAATATTATCCTTATGAAACGTTGGGCGGTTAATAGACCACCTGTAACAAATGTGTCTCCTGCTGCAGTTGTCCAGAGTAGACCCATAAAGAGAGATCATGACAGCGCCCAGGGACAGAAAGAGGATCTCCTCACAATAATGGCTCATTCTGACAATAGCTTTAGAACAAAAATTGTGTAGAAGCTTTCACTTCACTCTCCAGATGACAGACGTATGTTCTTTAGTAAATGGACACTTACTGAGCTCAGCGATGCTGCCCACTCGTGTTGCCAGCAGACATTGTTCCAGGGCGCGTAGCTCTGCCTGTGTGTATCCATGGCTCTCACTGCCTCGCCCCGAACGCTGCTGGTCTCTGTGCAGATTCAGGCTCTCAGGTAGACTCAGCACACCTGCGGATGACACGCCACCACACAAAATTAAACTTTGTAGAACTGTAATCCTGGTTGACATGTTCTGTGCGTTGCAAAGAAACACAACATGGTGCAGGAAAAGCTCTTCTTGTCATAGTTTAAGGACTAAATGTCTTTAGTCCTACTTGTTTGGCTTAGTGGATCTTTGTAATTTAATGTGCTGAATAATTAATTGTAATCGATAAACTGCGCTGCTTAGTTCAGCAGATGTAAAATAAAATGCACCAGAGTAATCTCACAGTCACTAAAGCGTATTTTTATCTAAATGATAAAACAAAACGACTTGTAAATGAGAAACGCTGCAGCTCTTATGACCATAAATGTACCATCGAACATCAACATTAACAGCTCATTAATGCATTTGAGTCGTAAAAAGGTGCAGTCTCTTTAGCACAAAAGCCTTAGCAATAGTTTTGTTAGGTGTTGTTCATTTGGCACTTTTCCCAGCCGGAGGAGCTGCGCTAACAACCACATAAGGAATATTCGACACACAAAAACTGCAAACCCAAGCCTAAAGAGCATTACTTCATTCAGGCAATTATTTTCAGACGTAAAATGACAGATGTGAAAATGAGAAAGCTGAGTAACACTATGCTGAGTGTTAATCCTGTTGACAATGCACAGGGGGGGCACTGCTCTGCCTCTCACCGAAATGTAATTACAACACGAGCCACTTTGTTCATGGAGCTGTTGTTGGCACTCAGACAAAATAAATGTCATGATGAACAGAGCACAGGTCTCATTCTCTAAATCTTCCTATACACACATTTTAAGTACAAAATTAAAGAAAATCTTCCATGATCTAATCTCTGAAACTTTTGTCTATGTCAGTAGTCTTCTTTTAATAGCATTTTGCATCTGTGTTACAATGTTCCTTCCTCATTAAGATATATCTGGAGTTGTATAGTGTTTTATTGAACAGTTTACCAGAAAGTCAAAATCATGATCATTGTGTCTCGATAGCTACAGAAACATATTTTCTATAGAAACATAAAATCAATTTTGCGGCCATGCAAGCCTCAGAGCAAAGATGCAATTTTTTATTATTTGTTCAGCTGCATTGTATAAAACTAAATGATTAAAATAGCTTTTGTTCCAGTCTATTTTTGGTCAAAAGGTTACATAATGCACAATTTATTTTTGTAAAGACAACAAGAACTACTACTCGATGACATCACAAGGTGGAAGAGCATTTAGAGCTTGAGATGTGGACAGTCAGACTTTCAAGATTCCTCAAACAATTGTGTGAAATAAAACAACAGAACTCTAATTGTGTTTTTGATGAGATAAAAACATTCAAACATAACTAAAAGTAGACTTAATGTTGAGGTATAAAAAACATTTACGCATGTCTACATTTTCTAAATTTGACTTACTTTAGCATAGCCATGACCAAATCATTCTGAAATGCTCCCTTCCCACAGTGTCCTGCAGGGATCCCGAAAGTCCCTTCCTGGTTCCCACAGTCTTTCAGAATATTTTCTTTATATAGAGGCAGCAAATAGTAACAGGGTATTTTGCTTTCTCGCTCTGGACACCACTAATCAGTGATGCCAGAAATTAAAGAAATAGGTGAATAAACTGAATTAAATGATTGCAATGGCAGGTAAAAGGTTCACAACATTGCACATTATACTGAGTAGTCTTGCATGTACTACATTTCAAGTGTTTTTACAAAAATACTTGGAAAAACATGCATTACTGATGAGTGAATAAGCTTGCTTCTCTTCTCTATTTCTCTATAGAAGTGGGCCTTGAGCTGGCAGCTTGTGTCATTGTTGTATCAGCCTGGAAACATGTCTCTGTGATATCAAACAGGTGTATTTGACCGAGGGAAAGCTTGAAAGGTGGAAAAGTGCTATTTACGTAAGCAGTGAGAGCAAGGATTAACCACCCACAGGCCATTCGTATCTACTGTTCAGGCAAATATTCTAAGCAAAACCATTGGAGACAAGCAAACCTTAAAACTGCTTTCTATGTAATTTAAAGTTCCTATAACACATAGATTTTACCGATGTAAGATTCCTCCCATGTTACCATGCTGTTACCTTGACAAAAATACACCTAGAGTTGTATTTCATTTCATTCACACAACTATGAGTAATTGGGCATTCAATATCACCAAAGCTGAAAATGCTCTGTCCCTCCTTGTGCTGTCATTCAGTGCCTGTTAACTGAATGACATCACGAGGAGGGACAAACTATTCTCCTTGAACTAATTCAATTGAATCCATTCCATGTAGGCCTTTTCAGTCTCAAATAAACTGATTTACTAGAATTGTGTCAAAATCATGTCAGTTTGTCTTTTCTTTTACACGACAACGAGCTGCAATGTTTGAGCTTCACTAAATATGATCGACAGGTAGGTTCATTGGAGACGGGCATTTTGTGCTAATACTGAAAAAATGGTTTTACAGTTTACACTGAGTGTGTAGCCTCAAGTTGTGTTGTGATTGGCTGTCTACAGGAAACACATCACAATTGACCCACAATCGCAAAATACAACACTTTCAGGCCTCGTGCATTTAAATCTCCACAAGAAACTGTCAGAAAATCCCCTGTCACTTACTTTTACTGCAGAGAGTGCCAGTAATGTCCCAGAAAAGCACTTGGTATGAAACAGTGAAAGTGGAGAGCTGAAACTGGAACTACTTCTACAGTGCAGAGCCGTGTGTCAGTTGTGAGCACAACACCGTTTGCTGGACAAACGTGTGTACTGCATTTAAAAATCATGTTTTTCCACATTTTCATTTAAATGCAGGTGATTTAAGTGAAAAAAATTTGGTTTTCTAACCACAATTGTTGCATAAACATGACCTTGGTCGCTGTCATTTTGAAGAATAACTTTTGCTTGGACAGACATTTCTACAAAAAGTATCTTGAATGGGTTTACTGTAAACAAGACTGAAGTAAACATTCAAAGTAAACATTTTCCAGTAACAAAACACTGCTCCAGGTGTGTTTTTGACAAGGAAACGACGTCATAACATATTCAAATATAATGTAATATAGGCCCTTTAACAAATGATACCATAGAGCCTATCCAGAAATATCTCTAAAAAATCTCTGACCTTTAAACCTATGCGCACTACTTGTCTATCCACTGCCCCCTACTGTCCAACTGTCCTCTCAGTGTGATGGCAAGGCTTTTGCTGAATAATTCATTCTGTCAGATCGCGCCGTATAAACAAGTCCCTGTTTCCCTGCACCTCCCACTCTCCCTCCATGTTATCTCCCTCCAACAGTTGGCTTAAAAAAACAGACTAAGAATATTTGATCCTGGGTTGTTTGTGTAATAAACATCAAAGGTGAGAGGAAAGCTGCCCGGATCCTGCTGAGGTTGTAAAACACAGTAAATGCAGCGGTGGATGTTGCATGGGTGATGTTGACACAATATCTGACGAAATGACAGGAAAGGTTATTCTCATTCAAACAAGGTCACGACTGTGGTTTATGTCAAGCTATTTCTGCAAAGTCGTGATTAGTTGAGAGTGCTGCAATAGGTAACCTGCTTTATTTAAACATTTTTTTATGCTGTATTTTCACACTTTTCAAGGCACTCCAATCACTCTACTCTGAACTCTAACAAAAGCTGAATTGTGATCTCATCCCTGTCATGATGTGCTATGTATTTGGGTAAAATTGTCATACTGCGATTCAGAATTTTCTTTTTCTTGAACGAAGCTCTTTTCCCTCTTCACTTTTTAAATTCATTTCAGCAATTTCTGTGTGACTTACAGTGATTTAACCAGACGATTTCGACATTTTTCAGAGGAATTTCCTCATAATTTCAGAAAGCAATTATCTACTTATTTCAGGCACATGAAAACATTAGGTTTACCTGAACTGTGACTTTTCTGATCTGACTTATTTATTATTCACTTTATCAAGGCTTATGTTGTTTTTTGATTGGGTCCATCTGAATTGTGGGACAAAAAGGAAAGTGTTTAAGAAATAAATTTAAAACTCCTACGTGCTGGTTAAGTGAATCTAAAAAAAATAGGGAATCAATATGAGGACAATATTTAGGGGTAGGCAATATATCAAAATTTACCAGTAGATAGAATCGTGAATGTTACTTTTGAAATATACAAAAATGTAATATCGAGTTGTGATGTGAAAATAAAATTGCTATATAAAAATAAAACATGTGAGTCATACAATAAGTGGATCAACATGTTTTATAAAACAGGAAAATTAGGTTACTGCACTCACACTGGAAAAATGCCATCTTAAATAATGTATTAAGCGAATAAGTGCTTAAATTAAGCAACATTTATAGAAACGATAAGATTTGCTAATTGCACAGAATATTTTGTTTATATTTTAACGGTGGTGGCATTTCTTCTCAATTTTAAGTTAGAAAAGGCTTGCTCCATTGGCAAATTTTAATACAGTTATAAAACATTAAAATATTAAATTTCTTCTTTCAAGTGCTGTTTAATTTGTTTTCTTATTTAAGATTAACTTTCTTTCAGTGTATGTGATTTTTTTTTGACAAAATATTACATTTGTTTAGAGCTCAAACCTCAAGTAGATGACTTTAACACATTTAGGTTGTTGGACTGACAGAATATCATCCAAATATCATTCTCAAGATATGTCCAAAAATATCCTGGCTAGATGATCGAGAAAAAGTATATTCATGATTTTGTTTTCTCAAATTTCAATCTGATTTATTTTGGTCTTAGCTATTATGAACATAAACAAAAACAGAAACTTTTGATATGTCCCATAGATTTTTATTACTCTTTTGACAAAAGACTGCCATCCCTTAAGCCTCAGACCCTTAACTTATAAATGACTAAATCATTTATAATGAAAACAACTGCACTCATTGTTTAAGGCCTATACTATAAATGTGGCCATTAACTCTATCGTGGCACATACAGTATAACCTTGCATTCTGGAGAAAATAGGTTTGTCTTGTCCTCTTGTTATGAACCTATTATTTCCTGTGTACTTTCAAAGCAGTGACTTTGATAACATAAGCCTCCCATCTGGTACTTGCCATCTGTTATTTAAACAATTGTTTGCAGAATATTACTTTTGTACTGGGATCCTGTGATCTGTGCTTACACACAGTTAGCATGAGCAGTTTATTAAACATTATCTGCAAGTATCGTGAACACCGTTTGAGTAAAAGCTTGATTTCTACAAGATTCAATATCAATGTCACGCCAACTCTTTCATTTGCTTAATATTCGAACATCGTCCTGACCATGACACATACAAAGCACTTCCACAATTAGTTTGAAAGGCAGGGCAGGGGGACACCATTTCTTTGTATGAGAAATGCTCTTCCACATTTCCTCACTTTTCTCATTGGCCAAGGTCAATGGGGTCACTGTCGAGCTCCGGGCATTTCATTTGTAGATATTATCCTTGCCTGGTTGCTCTTATGACTTTGGCTCGCCCGCTCATTCTCTGCAGGATTCTCCAATTGATTTCCTGTATACAGCAGAAAAAGTAGCGGCTCTCCCCCTTGTCAGCGAGGAAACTCTGGCGGAATATTAACAGGTAGTTACCATGGCAACAGAAAGGGATGCCTTAACGCTCAATGATTGGACGATTCAAGAAGTTTTTTTTTTTTTTTTTTTACTGTACATGCATGAGGATACCCAAAAAAAAAAGAAGTGCTTAAAACCACCGTAGATACACACGGAAAAACAAAAGATTTAGAGACATACAGTAGGCTATATACGATAGGTTATTAAAGACCTCATCAATAATAGAAGAAATGCACTTTGGACTGCCCCCACATTAGTAGTGAGATTGCTGAAATGATTAAACGAGCTTTACAAACGGCAAAATGTCAGCTAATGCTACAATTCAGCAGAAGCAGCGGTAAAAGAAATAAGGCAAAGGATAGACATGTGAATCTATATATAAGTCCCATGCACTCCTTTTTATAAAACATGGCAGCACATGCTGACACATCTTCTCTGCTTTGTAAATCATGCGTCATTATATAGTCATGGGCTTAGAATTAAAAAAAAAAAAACACACACACAAGGGGATTTGCCAAAGCCATTTCAGGTGCAACTGCAGAAAGATGTGCAGCATATGGAAGCAAATATTGACCCTGTACTCACTGTCAAAGAGAAAAGACATAACTAATTATAAATTTAAGGCTGCTAAACGATGTGATTGTTTTTAAAGGAGCAATAACATATGCTACAGGTCACATTTAGTAAATAAAAAACAGACATAAAAGAAATGGGGAGTTCTGTTGTGAAGTCAGAAAAAAAAATCCAGTTAATTTGTATGAGCATGTTTTTTGCATATTACCCTCATTATTTGTGAACTTCACAGCTCAATAAATACATCTGCTGGCTAATGCATTGTGTAATGAAAACACAGAGCGGTTTTCATTGTCAGCTGTTCGTGTGTGCTGTTCTCACTCTGACCCTCTCAAATCTCACCTCCGCCATAAATACAGACTTACACTTGCCAACAAGCTAATTAGGCCTGCCTGGGAGATAATGTTATCACTCATGTCTGTTTGATATTTGTACTGACATAAGTGCCAAATTGTCATTGTTAAGCGCTCCAAAGGGGTGTGCCTGCTAGAACCAAGCAAAATGTTGTTTAACTTCAATTTGTGTTCACTGGTATGTTACAGGGTTGAAAACACTGGTAGAAAGAAGGGCATTTAAACTATTTCAATTAGTTCATAATGTTGTAAAAGAAAAATCAGGATGAACAAGAATGTGTAAGAATTTGTTAGACAGCTATATGCAAAATGCATTGTGGCCGCTGTGAAAAGTAAAGTCCAAGGTAGCAATTATTCGTGAACATTATGAAATAGAATGGTGTTCATTATTATTCAAATAAGTGCCATAGAAATCATCGAAGGTTGCTTTGTTTCTGTAAAGTCACCAAAGTTGTGAAGACAAGTTGGCACATTGAATACACCAGATGGATTGCAGGTGCCATCCCAAATGCTTGGCTTTATTTGTAATCTCCTTGAAGAACAATGGGCCAAATGATGTCAGAAATTATAAATCAGGACAGCTTTGTCCTTTCTGTAACACAAGGCAGCCGGCCCTTTAGATTGTTATTTGCATACATTAAACCTGCATTTATTGTGGCATACATTTATTTATTCTAAATGTGTTGTTTACGTGAATATCAGCTTATAGAAAATGTGAACAATAACACAATCCATTTGTATTGAACATTCGAATGTCTATATGACACTCAAATTTTAGAAAATACTGTATATTGACTCTATATTGGATCTTTGAGACATTAGCTTGTAAGCAGTACTTTCTTGTCTAATCAATGTTTTAGCAGAGTGAGATGATCAATGCTGCTGTGTTTTGATTGAGTGATCTTGCATTACACAGCATGAGCACATCTTATTCAATACAGAAGCAACATGAGGTCATTTCAGTATTGTCACCCTGCCTAAAGACTACAGAGAGTACATTTTAGACAAGCCCACCACTGTCATTTATTGAGGTGCACATGTCTGACATACTGATTACTTATTTTCATGCAGTAAATACTGATTGTGGTGATTCATTTGTGTTTGGTTAATCAGTACATGATGCATGACTTATTTGTGTCATTTAGTCCTTCTGCCTGTACCATTCTGTTTTGTGGACCCCAAATAGAACATAGATCTAATTTGGCCAGTTGCGGCTGACATTTGGATCTTTTGCCCTATGGGAAGGGTAACATTCTCACATTCGAATGCTGCTATCTGCTTTGCTTTCTTCCCATGCCGCATCAGTCAAACAGAAGTTGCACAAAAATTCTCCTAAAGGAAGCAGTATTGATTCGTAATGTTCCCAAAATGCCATTGGACTGAGAGCGATGAAGCAGCCCCAATGAAACACGTGAGGCTGCAAAATAAGAAAGGTCAATCACTGGACAAAGTGGTTTTCCAGTAAACACAAGCCTTTGGGCAAAGATCTCTGACAATTGCACCAGTTGGTTAACCAATAAAAAATAACCAAAAATAGGGTTTTAGGGGTCAGCCTTGAAAAAAGACAATCCAAGTTAGGGTTAGGGTTAGGGTTAACCCTTCTTACACTGTGTAATGAGGACAAAATGTTTATGCTCATCATGTAGTAATCACTGGTTTTAGTCTTGTACTTGTCCCAGCTCAAAGTACATTTGAATTGACAGTGACTCACCAAACAGCGGAGCAAATGTGAGTCATGTGTGAGTACAGTCTCAATCACAACCATTAACTGTAAGTCCTGCTGTATCTGAATTAACCTCGAAGCCACGGCTAATTTTACAGTTTTGTACATCAAGTTCCAGGCAAGTTTCACACAAAGTCCTTGGATTAACAAATCCATCCTTACTCATGAACTGAATTTTAGATTTGGTAACAGTGTGTGAATACTATAGTTTCCACTACTATGGTTTTTGAAAAGCATTGATCATTTGATAATTTATTGGCACAGCATAAAAGTTCAGAAACATTATTTGCAGATATTATGTTTAGTTTGATAAAAGGAGTTGCAAAATCATTGGCACAAAATCGTATTATGCTTGTGCTTTCTTTAATCACGTTAATAACATTCCAGCTTTGAAGCATCCACTGTACATAAAGAGTCAAAACAAACCATTTCTTCAGACAAAAATTGATTTATGGAGTGCTAAAATGTGTATTTATAAGGACAAATTATGAGTGCAGTTACAGACTTTAAAAAAAGCAATTATTACAGCTAAACAAGCTTATCATCTCACCGCAGATGGACATTTGCTGCTGGAGGGTAGTTATTTTTTTCTCTAAAGGAAAGGCTCGGAAAGTGCTCAAAAAGACAATAGCCATGATGCAAGTCAAAAGCTGGTGCCGAATTGGAGTGGCAGCTCTACATTTGGGGGCGATATGACTTGTTGGTGATGTTAAGGATGCTGACGTGGCTGATGTGGCTGTGCATTGTGTTGGCAGGTCACCGGGCTGCGGGGTTTCTGTGGTCAGTCATGTGAGGTTACACAGCTGTGACTGGCCGCCTGCTGCCCAGAGAAAACCCCTCGGCTCACTTCACAGGTCCCCATAGCTGCAGCGCTCACATCCTTAAATGAAAGAGCGCGACATGACAGGGGTGATCAAGAAAGTGTGAAAGAACAATGGGCAGCGACTACAATAGACCCAGGGCGAGCTCACAGGTACAGCAGGAGGAAGAATGAGTTTGGAACAAAGATGACGGATGTGCAGGGGATATGAGGGTCCGCTTTGATATTGAGTCATGAAGTCATGCTATATATTTTTTTTTTTTTCAAATAGCACAAAATGACACAACACAGTACAAAACTGCTAATTTATCTTACATGTATGAAGCTACAAAAATGACTAAACACAAATTTTCACTAAGAAGCTGAACCCCATGGCTTTTGTATTTGCTATACATCTTTACAAAGAATAACCAACTCACAAAACAAAGATATAACATGTATTTCCAAAACTCTGATGCTAACTCAAAGCAGTGGGGCAGAGTGAATAATGCATGAGCAGACATTCCCAGACCAGTGCCCCGGTGTTCACTTTTATTAACTTAGAGCCACCTGTCATGTGACCTGTGGGCATCCACTCACATTGGTCTGACCTCCCTGAGCCCAGCCAGATGGTCATACTCACTGGTCACTGTTCAGTCAGCTATGCAGGTGGAGCACAAAAGCCTATGATTACAATACACCTTTATCAATATCAAAATCAAAACCCAAAGTCCCAGGGTTGATTTATTCTTTTGTTTCAGCTTCATTTAAATGCAGTCCTGTTCGGTCTGCATAACCAAATACAGTGAGTCAAGTCTAAGCATTACACTAATAGTTGCACCATTTCACTGATTAATGATAAGAGTTTAAAGAAGACATAGACCGGTGTATCGCCTGGCCAGTATTTTGGGGTCAACATTTAGATTTTTTTTTTATGTCAGCCATTACGGCTATTGGCCTTTTATGTCTCTCATTCTTAAGACAGCAGTTCTTATTTTATCATTAGCATGTCTTTAAGTTTTAAGTTTTATTCTCATAACATTGTTTGAAAAAGACACACGTATTGTGGTGAATGATAGTTTAGGTTGAAGGTTTTTTTTGTTTTACTATTTCACCCTAACCTGGCTCACGCCAGATGGATATGTGTTGAACTCCTATCTGAGTTCTCACTATATCCATCTGGGACTTCACTCGCTGAAAGCGTTCGAGAAAAGGCGGGGCGTTTAGTGAAATACTTCGAGCTGATTGGGTGTGGGGCCTGCCTTACAAGTACGCGTCATACATAGGGCTCTTCTTTCAAAAAGAAAATTCTCCGTATTTCTGCTAAAACCGCATCAAAAGCAGCAGAAACATGTACATCCACAAGAGTCTCCATCTTAGGTTGAATGTAGGGTGGGGTTAGCACCGAGGCGCTAACAGCCGTCTTGACACCTCCGAAACACCGCTGGTTCGGACTCCCAAACCAATCGGGCGGCAGGAAGGCTAGATGGTTTATCTCGTGTTTGTGAATTCACAAATATCGCGAGATAAACCATCTGGCTGGCCAGGTTAATTTCACCCCAGCTATGCTTTTAAAACTAAAATACGAAAATCCGCCTCAGAAATTGATCTTGAAAATCAGCCATTGATATTGGCCAAAGAAAAACCCATATCGGTCGATGTCTAATTAAAGGGCTGTGTTGAATATAAATGTTTGTTTGTTGCTTGCATTGCAACAAAACTAACAGTTGTTTTCTCTGCGTGTACAAGTGTTTTCTAGCCACATTAACTTCTGTGAAAAAACAAAAATAAAAACTGAAATTGCTTTTAGCAATTACAAAAACACTGACACCTGAGACACACACTAACAAAACATTTCCTTTTGTCTGTCTGAAACATATGCCAAATTTGAAACAATTAGGGCATAAACTAAAGTACAGTATAGCTATCTGTTGAACCAAAAAAGCACCTGTTTTTTGAAAAGTATCTGCTCAAACTAAAATACAGACCTCAATGTTCAGCAACAAGTTGGACATCCAGTGATTATTGTGCATATGTTTTAAATGTATGTCTTGATCCACTGCCTTTTTGTTATACAATATATACTCATAAGGCTTAATTCTGCTCAAGTAACTGCTTAATACACATTTGTAAATAACAGCTGAAATGTAATTTTACATCAGAAGGAACACTACACCTCTCCCATTTCATTATAAAACATTCTCAGAAGGATTTAATTAAAATGGCTAAAAGTGCTTAGTGTAGTTTCAAATGTGAATCTCAATGGGACTTCCTGATGAAATAAAATATTAATAAATAAAAATGAACTAAAACTAAGGCAGATTTAATTCTAATAAGAGGTGCCAGATGAACTAAGAGTCCAGTTCCCTTTAAACTGTCTGTGGAGGCAGATTAATGTAGATTATTCTCACCATGACAAGACCAAAGAATGTGTCAGCTCTATCTGACACAATAACATAGGAATTTGAGAAAAGTGGATGATTTGGCATGAACATGGTGCTTTGAAATGTGAAATCACAGTGTGGCTCAGCTGACTGCTGCCCTTGTGTGACTTTGGCGCTCTGACACACAGCGGTCTATTGGAAAGCAGATAAATCCCCCTGACGGGTGACAGAAGAGCAGAGATGAGGAGCTTACTGTCTGACTCTGATGAAGCTTTGGATCTGAGTAAGAACATGACAGAACGCGTGGAGTTACAAAACACACCAAGGACTCCACCTGGGCTGCCGTCCTGGAGGTGTGCGCTGGAAAAGGGGATTTGTGGTATGATTCTGTTATAAGCTACTCTGGAAATAGACACCACGGATTATTCAAGGTTTTCACAGCTAAAACAGGGTAAATATTTTTTTTAAAAAAGCATCTAATTTCAAGAAATAAAAGTGAATCACAAAACAAATCCATTTTAGGATAAAGTATATATTAGTAAAGTTGGGACACCAGATTTTATGCTGCAAAACAGTAAGTAGAAAATCTGTTCAACTACCTTTTAAAAGCACATTCAATTTTCATTAATTCATTATACTGATGCTGTTTGATATGTCATAAAATGCTTTTTTTTTTTTTGAGTGAAGAATGTTAACCAAGGCTCATTGGCTAATTTCTTTGCATTCTCGTAATACAGGATATACTGTAGTTATTTCAAAAAAAGAACTTAAAGTTTAATGTCTTATCAGTTATTCACATAAACACATTTCTACACATTTCATGGGCTGCATATCAAAGAAAGTGTGGCTTCATTGTATTGGATCACAGCAGTTAGCTCAGAAGCATTTGCCGGTAGTAAGAGATTTGTGCAGGCCTGATCCTGACAGTGGTGATGGAGGCTGCTGACTCAACTTAAGGTTAAAGGTCACAGCAAGGTCTGAGCATCCGTGGGTGTCAAATCCTTTCATTCTGCCACTCACAGTCATCCCTGCCCTGCTTGGCCTTGTGACAGTGCACCTATGCCTTCTGAAAAATAAGTGCTTTGACCTATGATCCAACCTTTTAATAAATTAGCCACCCTCAACACCTGGTTTTAGACAGCACCTCATTTTTACTGACAAGATGCTTAACGTGTGTGTGCTGGTAATGTTTTTAGATGATTTGTTTCAAACGTTTATTTACAGTCCAGAATAGCTCCAAAATCACCTTAAGCTACATCAGTTTGTGTGCTATCAGCCTGCATTAGCTCCATGGCGCAACACAATGAGACAATTACGCTGCACAAATTGCACATTGAGACGCCACAGTCGCAGGTGTGTTGACTGTCAGGCGGAAAAATCTACAAATTGACAAAGCGAAAACAATCAGAAAAGGGTGCTGTGGCTTTGTTTGTCTTCATCTGGCTTTGTTATAGATACAGTATTTTGTAAGACTAAATTGCTAGAAAACTATTTACTGCAATTAAAGTGAAAATGCACTATTTCCATGTTAGCTAAAATAATAAGAACAATAACAAAAAAGAACCATCTTGTTTGTTGTATGATTCAGTTGAACACAGACAGCACATGCATCACATGTGCACACAATGTTCTGCCCTGAACTAATCCAGTCAGCATCACTCATTCCTTATCATATTTGAACTAATCCCTTGGCGAACTTTGAACATAACATAAAAATGAATAACATGATGAGTTTTCTGGCGGATGGCTGGTGATATTCCTTGTACACACTGATTCCAAATACCACAATTACAGATCATAAAATCTAAGCTGCTATTCTGTTGCCAGAGTTGTTTTTAATGTTTGCCTAAAAAGAACAAAAACAGTTGTTTCACATTTTAAGTTCTTTTGACTGACTTAAAGAGGACAGGTAAATTATGCGTCCTTCAAGGCCTCTGGTCAGAGCAGCTGTCTGGGCAAAGACCCTGTCACTGACACGAATGTATCAGCAAGAGAATAAGTAAAATACAACTGACAAGGACACTCTGCTTTTTTACAAGACTTCTGTATGAATTAAACATGCAACACTCCAGGAGCTACACCTTCAGCAGCCACACGGGCTCTGTGAGGCGGAGAGAGGTAAAGATGTTACATAACATTTCATAATGGGTCAAACAGAATCTGATAAATATATTCACTTATAAAAGAAAGCATAATGGGAAAATATGTGTTGACTTTCAGTGTGAGCAAAATACACTGATGTTCTAAAGCTGTACTGGGATTTATCACAAATCTGTAATGACACTGCAAAAACAAACTGCTTTTAAAACAATAAATTATGTCCTTTCATTTTCTCTTAATGTTGGGCTTAACGCCACAAAACAAATTGGAAAAATTTACATACTGTATCTACTATTCAACTTCTTTCTAGCACTCACAAACCCAAATCTAAGTAAACTGAAGATGTCAAAAACATAACAATTTAACCCTTTTTGTGCCTGTTTTACTCGGACCTTTTAACTTTACATGGCTCTTGTGGCACTTTTGTATTTAAATCTGAAGATGACCACCCAATAAATCATAGTTTAGTCTTTTGGCTAATAAGATTCTCTATTCAGGTAGATGATTTGCAAACAAAAATAGTTGGTAGCTTGTCCTTTACAGGATGACTACAAATGGTGGACAAATTACTCGGTTTTGCTAGGTTAAATGGAACAAAAAACCTTTTCACAATGAAAAGTAAATATAAAGCAAACTATAAAAATATACCAGAAAAAAGTCAAATTTTCACATTTTGAAAAGTCTCTTCAGTAGACTTGAAAAAGGTTTTTAGTCCAAATAAGCAGATGAAACGATACACTTTTTATTCATATATTTTTGACAACATCTGATCCTTAATTCATAATCTTTAGGTAGGTTGTTTCATGCCAGTCTCAAAACTACAGCAAACTTTTTTATTTTTTTTGTCCAAACAATAATGCACTTGAGCACAGTACATTTTCTTTAGTTCTTCCACTGCAAAATCTTTATGTTAGATGGGAACCTTCACACATAATGAATATAATATATCTGCTTAGTCTTATATTAACTTCATGCTTCACTAGTAAACCATTGTAGGTCAGCACTTACTTTAAGTAGGTTTGAAAGGGTTTGAGAAGGACCTTTTCTCTACAATCGCTTCATGTCATTTCTGTAATGTAAATTTGGACAAGTCCGAGGTTACACTGAGTTCAGTTTAAATCATACACTCGCAACCTCAGTGATCTAGTTCCGTTTGGAAACTCCCTGAACACTTCTCTTTTCAAGTTGTCCCACACCATATGGCAGGCAACCCATCTCTGTAGGAGTCAGCGTGGGACTTTGAGACAGCCGTCCTGCAAAACACGATCTTTCTGAGAGTATACAAGAAGACGAGAAAAAAATGGCTCCTTGACACACATAAATTCACAGTCTTTTTAATCACAGCACAAGCCCTTAGCCCTCCACAGTGGATATTTCTCATTTTTGGGAGGTGACGCAATAGTGGGATCTGAAAAGTCCCAGTCAGTCTGCAAGCGTGCTCGGCAACCCCACCTCCGTCAGTGGGCCTGTTGCCTAGTTACCTGGCTCTGCAGTAGTGGTTGTGCATGGGCTGCTGCTGAGGGGACCACTGCACGACCCAAACCCACTCACACCAGAGAGAGAGAGAAAACACAAGTGTGGTTTCCTCTGCTAAATATAACTCTTGTGAAATTGTGCCAAGTACTGATGTTTTGAAAGTGGGCAATAAAGGTGAACTGTGAGCATCTTCTGGTGTCAAGGACATTGCATGCTTGTCTCCATGACGATGTCATTACTTTGCCTAATTACACACATTTTTTTCTTTTGTTTATAGCTGTTTTTTTTATATACCTGTCCTGAGACTTAATGTGCTGTCTTGGTTCTCGAGCTGCTTTTTCTGAGTTTTTATTTGTCTCCCCAGCTATTAACTTCAACAGTATAATTTCAAGGATCTACAGCAAAAAAAAGAAAACCTAATAGATAAAATGACTTGAATTAAAAATATTAATTTTAAAATACACATTTTTAAAGATTTTTTCACTTAATAGGACCAAATCGATTATTTGACTTGCTTTAAGATATTCTATCCTGATTCACCTTCAACTTATTTTAAGCAAATTATTATCTGTTTTAAGACATAATTGCTTGAATCAAGAATAAATTTGCTTAAAAATCTTGTCAAGAAAACTTGAAACTAGCATTTTCTGCTCAAAACAACTAAGTTAGTCAAACTATCTTACTGCGCTGGCAGAATATTTCACAACATTTTTACCTCAAAATAAGCACAAGTTCCTTATTTTTTGAAAGGACTTTTGTGCAGTGTCCAGACTTCATCCTCCTTTTTGCAAATTTGGTGGTGAGGTCAGTTGTTTATTTTAATTCTAATTTACCATTACAATGATCTTGTAGTTTGACTTCAAGCTTGTATTGAGTTGGTTTATTAGCTTGATTTGGAGAAATGCTGTGTTGCAGTTGTCCTCAGAGATTCACTTATACCTACACGGATCAGAATTCCTTCTCAAAAACTCAAGAACAACTCAGATTGCTAGACAAAAACAAAATAACATGGTTGTAAATTACTTTTGGCGAAAGTTAAAATCCAACAGTTAAAATTTTGATAGTGTGTTTTTTCCCCTTTTAGTTCCTCTATACAGTCCACCACTTTCTATGAACCTCTGCAGTTATAAATACTTTGTAAGTTTGGATGTTGCTGACATCTACCCAGTGCCAATGACAACAAAAGCAGAGGTTCACTTTCAGATGTTAAATCAAAATTTGCAAATGTAAAACTGCCTGGCTTGTGCATTTATCCACATTTCAACTGAAAATGTTTCTATAATTCGATATACAGTAGACTATATAAGCTGTAATGTTTTGCTTGTACATTTTCCCTCCAATCTGACAACTGGAATACAGACACTCAGGAGAAATTTACCTTCTCCACAGAATGTCATAAAACTGATGTATCTTGCATTTACTGTTTTTCAATTGACTCTGTGCATATAAGCTGTTTACTTTTAAATTGTCAGCCTTTAGCATTAGCATTGACACACAAACACATCGTTTTATAAACCCACTTGAAATATTCTCTTCTTTTGTAAGGTATTTAACAAGTTTTCAGAAAAAAATCACCAACTGCTTTACTGCTTCACTGCCTGCTCTTTAGTAATTTTTCATTTTAGGCTGTGGTAGTGAAAACCTCATACTAAACAGGAAATTAACCTGCTGGCAAGATGTTAACATTTTTGAAAATAAATACTCATGTGCACAGAGCCAATTGCAAAAACAATGCCAAAATGTAATTGCGAGTGGGTCACTTTTCCACAGATCTAACCAATAACATCACCTGCTTGTCTCTATTGTAATTACTGATGATCTTGTCTCATTTATTTATACACCTACCAAACCCTGATAAAGGTTAGAATTCTTTCTTAAATGCAAAAAGAAAAAAAATATAATGAATATAATGATAACATAATTATAACATAAGCTACTATGAACTGCACCATGTAATTTACAAACTTCAATAAACTTTGGAACAAACACTTTGTTTGAGCAGCTGTCATGTAGTTCTGTCTGAGCATTGAGTCGGCGTTTCTTGGTGAAATAAAGCAGAAGGACGGTGCCGCCCACACAATTACTCAGCCAGATTAGCTCATAGATTATATGTAGAAGTTATGATGCCCCCCTCATGCATTCATCTTCATTATGAGTGTGTGTATGACCAGCATTTAATGTATTCATCAACCTGTTTCACGTAAAGTGTCAAAATGTGAAAATAATGGCTGTATTTCATCAATTAAGCTCAATATAAAGAGTGTAATTAATAACTTTTCTCACTGAAAGACAAAAGGCACTGAAAAGAGTCTCTTAGTGAGCCGCTTTAATATTAAAGAGGACCTATTTTTCTGTGTGTTTAAGAAAAAAATATTATAAAAATAGATTGGTGAATTTGCCTTTTTTATTGTTGTAAAGTACTATATGTGACTATTTTGAACCATATACTTTACAACGAATTTTTTGAACAATCACAATTACAGTGGTCCCTCGCTCTATCGCGGTTCACTTTTTGCGGATTTTTTAGTGCATTTTTGCTTTTTTTTTTTTACTTATAGACGTGCGCTGTAAGCATGCTTTGCTCCCAAACGCACTGTTTAGGGACCGTGTGACATCGCAGCATTCACAGGCAACAGCACAATTTTAGAAAACTTTAGACAGTTTGGATCAGGAGGAGGAGCTGACTTGACGCTCGGACGTTTCTCCAGGTGAGGATTTGACTCTTTGAGCTCGTAATTACGATGATAAAGTTGTTCATGCAGGAACGTCATTTGTGTAGTAGTTCAGTCATTTGTGTTTGAGGAGCGTGTTGTGACTTCGCTAGAGTCCGGATGTGTTTCGTGGCTCTGGGCTCCGGAGTCCGGAGTCTGTGTGATCCGTGGCACCGCGGTCGGCTGTGGAGCGCAGCGGGACGGGTAACGTGTCAAAAAACGACTCGTGCTGTTGTATCTTGCGGTGAATCATGTGTTCAGCGCATTATTACCTGTACAAAAGACACTAAACATCAGAACCAGGCAGGTTAACAACTGAAATTATTGGTAAAAAAAAATGGAGATCACTACTTCGCGGGTTTCGCCTATCACGGGTTATCTTTGGAACCTAACCCCCGCGATAAATGAGGGACTACTGTAAATACAGACAAGAGGGCAGGGATAGGTGGTAGGTGAGGACAGGACTTTTCTCAGCAGGACAATACAAGATTAGTCAAACCGCATGAATCATTCTTAATAAAACTACAGCCTAAAATAGTGATGAGAGAAGAAAAATTTTACACAATAGGTCTCCTTTAAGGATCAAACTGTACATTTTATAACAATTATGAAAAAGTGAGATTAAAATTTAGTACTGCCCTTTGTGAAATAAAAGATTATTCATAAGCCACACGAAACCTTTGACGTTATTAAAGTCTAGATGTTTTTGTTCTCTTGCTCCAGACTAAACAAACAAACTGATTTCTTAGCAACATTGCATTGTACCTATAAGTACCTTCTTCTTTGTTGCCACTCAGAAGTAATCATTGCAGAGCAGATTGTGACAAAGTGTAGATGAAGTTATGAACATGAGCATCCTTGCAAAGTCAGCTGAGGGAGTAATTGGACACTTATCACTGAGTCTGAGCCCTTCAAGAGTCTTTAGTGCAGGCAGAGAGCACAAAGCTTCTTATTCCACAAGTTTATGCTCTGGAACAGCAGCTCTGACGAAACTTGGCAAATTCTCTGTTCACTTTCTTTGTGCAACAGTGACAGAATGACACTAGTTAATTAAACCCTTATGCAGGAAACTCTTTGGCTGTTTGAGTTACAACTTAAACATTATGGATAACTATACAGAGGTGAAACATCCATTTCTATTTTCTGATAAAAGATTTCTTGTCTTATAAATAAATGCATATGCAATAATAAATCAATAAAAAAGGCAGTTTTAATCTTATGTCATGTTTTTCAAAATAAACATAATGCAGCCCAGTCTCGGAAGAAAACATATATAACCAAATGTCATGATGCTACAAAAAACTAAAACACAAAATAACCAAGAATTTGACTGAAGCCATGTGGCGACATTTTATTTTAGGTTTAAGGTGAGTTTAGGCTTCAAATTATAAAATGGGTAAGTTTGGGACTGGGGTTAAGATTTATCCGTTAAGTGTCCAAGCTTTTTTCTTTGGTGGGACAAAATTTGCTGATTCTTTTCCGCAGGCCAAAATGAATTATGTTGAAGTGTGAAGGTCAAACATATCTTAAAGAAGTGATGAAGATTTAAAATACAACAAACTGAACCTTCTGCAGGCCAAGTTTGCCCTGAACCCCACTTTGACACCACTGCATTGAACCTAAAGAAAATGTCGCCACGTGGCTTCAACCAAACCAAACCAAAGGCTTTTTGTAGCATATTGATATAAAATAGGCATGAAAATGTGCTTATCGTGTTGCATAAAGATATTCAGACTGAAACTGTTTAAGGTTACAGAACACAATACTATGATACTGCACAACACAAAATATATTTTGTTTTCAGGTATTCTCTAAAAACACTTTTAAACACTGCTTATAGGAGGGGCACCTGTGACAATGATCTAAAGATGTTTTCACTGTCACTTACAGCAAGACAGATCAAAAAAAGTCTTTAATCAAGTGTTTATGTGAAAATTCTAAAGAGTCTGTGTGATTTGTTTGCTTGAAAAAATGTGAAACAATGTCTTACAAATGGAGAAAAGCAATTGCTATATATGTAGCTTGCAGCAAAAGAAACAGATAGTTCTGTTGTTACATATGAGACTAAAGATGAGATATGAATAACTTTAATTACAATAGTCGTCAGAGCAGTAATCAATCCATCACTCAATTCATTGGGGAATGTACTTTATTAAGGAAATAAAGTTATGATGCACTTCAAATGAAAAAAGAACCTTCCTTTAAAATAAGTATGTGAAACTTCTTGCAGTGGTCGTCTGTTAGTTAAAGGAAAAGACCTGCTATGAGGGCCATCTAAGCCTGCTTGTTTGGAGACATGAGCTGTATGTCATATATGTTCAATTACAGAGCTGGGAAACCATTCATCCGCAGAGCGACCTCACTCTGGGAGGGGTTACCTCTGCCCTCACTTCCTTCACAGATGAACCAAAAGTACAAGTCAAGCTCTTGGGCACAGCACTGGACAAGATGTGCTTGGACTACTCCATTTACTTCAGCCTCCACATCCTCTGGAAATGCCAAACATATACTTACAGCTGCAAATACCACAAAGGATGTTTTTATGGGGTTTTAAGCTGTGCATAAGTAATAATGAGGGCCTGTCCTGTGTATAGTTAAAATCATAACTTACTGACAAATTCTTTTAATCAGTTTTAAAAGGATTCAAAAGAGTCAAGTGCAGACCCCTCCGGACTAAAGCAGGCTGTTAAAACAAGCTCACTTTTTGCATGACTTTTGGCAATGTTCTGCTGTTTCAATTGGGGTCAGAGCCCCAGTGAGAAGCAAAAAAGCTGCTGTAGGCTGTATGTGCGATGAGTTCAACACTAAAGCTCCTCCTCATTATCTCGTACAGCAGATCACACACACAACAACAACAATAACAACTAAATAAGTCCAACATTTAACTTCATTATTCTGTTTTTGTATTGTGAAGGTATTATTACCAAGCAGATCTGTGATGGGTTTTCAGACATTTATTACTGATCATTATCTGCACTAAAATGCATTTCATAGAAGCAAAAGTAACAGCCAGCCTGTCAAAAACTGACTTCTTGCAGATTGTTTTTTTCATGCAGACATTTTCAGGGACAGAATGAAGATATGAGCTGTCTGAGGTTCTGGTTAAAATAAAAATAAAAATACACACAGTCTGAACTACTGACCAAACCAGACGTGAGTCTAAATCCAACGAAATATTAAATACATTTATATATTTTTTATCATTCTGACAGTTTTTTTAGGCTATAATATTGGGGAAAAAGTATAGACCCGTTCAGAGCCTACGTCATTTTGGGGGCGGAGCCGCACTGGAGCCCTCCGCAGAGTTTCCCCATAAGTTTCTATACAAAACGAGTAAGCTGTACTAACGATATTAAATGGTTAGAAAACTTAACAATGACTTCAAACAAAGCTCTGACCATTCCTAATGTGTTCCTTGGGTTTGCACCAGTTGACACATTTTATATCTCGTAAATATTTCGGGCTAGCTAGTCGCTAAAATCTATAGAAAAAATGAGGGATCACCATCAAAACAAATACATGGCCTCAGAGTCATGTAAGTATATCCTTGGAGACTTTTATACAATACATTTCTGTAGAAATCAGCACAAAATAATGCCACACAGGTGCCATTTACTGTGAGTCTAATTCTCCACTGATAATTGATACATAATTAACACAACTTGCACAAAAATCTTAAGCAATGTCACGGTAACTCACCTCCTGTGCTTTCCCGCAAATTACGTCGTCAAACTCATCAAGGGATTTGTATGATCAAAGCTTTTCTCTTTGCACATGAGTTTTTCCATCAAATATAAGTAAATATCAGGTCGCTGAATGTCGGGACACTTACTAACGTCATGCTAACATTCAGTAAATAACTGTACATGGATCTGGAGTCGCTTGCTCGTTAAATTGAGTTTTTAAAGAGAGTTTTGTGATTTTTTTAATGAAAATGCACCGGCGTAGCTTGAAAAGCCTGAGACTGGGCACCACTCAGGGCACCAGTTCGCGCGCGCAGCCATCTTTGTTTACTAACAGTAAATGGGTCTATTTGTCGCTGGTTTCTAAATTTATAGAGCAAACTAAATAAAGAATCATGATATTCTCTATTTAAAGAGTTGTTCTGTGGTTAATTACACTACTAAACAGTAACACATATAGCCCAATTAGGTATTTTTGTAATATTGTTTGACTCACATAATGACTGTATGTGAATGAAACTGAATCTTCAACTTCCGCTGGCAGTGTTTCAGCCAACAACATTTTTGGGGATTGTTTGAAACACCAGGACAAATGAAAACAAATCGTTTTTCTGGGCATAAATATTTCTCTTTGATGGCTTACTTCTTGCTGCAAGTGTGTGCGTCCTGTCCTTAGCTTCACACTGTTACATACTTCAGATGGGTGGGGACTTTTACATAACATTTATCCAGTCTTCTGAGGCTCTGAATGCTTTCACATTAAACCACAACTGACTCGAACAGAACAAATGCCTCAAATAGCTTTTACCGTTTCACTTAGCTGCAAACAAAAAGCAGACTAAATGCACGCAGTAATCAGATGCTCCTCAGATGTTGAGACAATTTCTGAAGGAGTTTCTTTGAGGTTCATGTACAATATTCATTACAAACCCGCCCAGAACAGTGGCATACCTTTTGTTGAAGATACATATCTGTCCCCTTGAGGTTTATCTTACTTAATTTTAAGAAGATTAGGATTATAGCAGCCTTTCATTTTAAAAAAGAGCTGGATTTTTTTTTATTATTATTTCTTATCTAAAAATATCAAGAATGTCTAAATATGGTGTCTAGTATCCTTTGTTGTCATAATTAAGTCTTGGTTATTTTTTCTACTGATTTCCACACGCTGATTTGGGGTTTTCGTTTTCCCTGCCTGTTGCCCTGTTTGTAGCAACGTGTATGTATGCATGTATTTATTATTATTAATACATTTCTTTCTAAGCTTAGATCCATCATCACGTCAAATTTCAGTGAACATGAAAAATAACAAACCATAGTGCTTTGGCTGCTTGAACATAAAAAGCAGGCAACATTTATTCAACACCGAGATAAAGGTTAAACCTCTTGTCAAATGTTAACTTACAACTTGATTTTCTAACTTTATTTCATTGTTTTACTGCACAAAATACATGATCATTGAAACAAGTGTCTCTTCATGTGTTCAGGCAAATTACGTAGGCAGTGACTAAAGCAAAAAATGAAGCGAATGAACCCCAATGGTGTAATATCGGATGGTTTCATGAAGTTAAATGAAACTGGCTGTTGAACCAGGTTTGCAGTTGTGACACAGAAGAGGACAAATTCTGTGTCATTACTTTTATGTTTATGTTTTATATAACCAATGTACTAAATCAACACTAAATGTAGGTTGTGGGTCAAGGTGGGTTAGGTTCACAAATCATTTAAACCAGACCTCTAAATGCTGCTTGTGCTCCTAGTGATGAAGGTGTGATGAAAATTGTTTCTTAGAGAAGCCCTGTAATAACCGATATTCTCACACCCACCTCCTCTCGAAGACAGACTCTTAAGTTTGGACCAAACATGAACAAGTGCATCTGTGGATGCTCAGTGGTTCTCCCACGCCTGTGATCAGAGGTAAAGCAGCAAGGAAGCACATTTTCACTTAGCTTTAAAATGTATTATAAGGTTGCATAAAACACTGCAAATTAAAACACAGTTAAACATAGGTGCAAGGATAAGTATTTTATATTCATTTGTTTTCAGCTTCTATGGCATTTAAGTAATAGAACTGTAATCATATCAACATGTTGCAAGATTATGGACAGATTAAAACATGACTGTACACTTGATCATTGGAACCTTTTGTTGACAACAGCCATTACATATGAACAGAATAAAAAAATACATATATATAATAAAAGTGTGTGACTGAATGGGGTTGGGAAATGACAAAACCCCTTCAGTAAGAGCATGACTCAAGCAAAGTCGAAATGAGGAACTTTCAGATGTGAGTCATAACGATACAAAATGTGTTCTTAAGAGCAAAATTAACTTATACTGACTATTATTACTGTGAAATGACCAGAAACAGAAGTGAACATTTGTGTGGGCAAGACTCTGACACAAGTGTATTACAGCTGTCTGAGGGGAAGCAGCTGGGCCAAACTGATTCATACTTTTTCACCTCCTACAGCTCTCTGTCACAAACTGTCTTCAACAAAGCCTCTGTAATCAATCACTTTCTTTTCTCATACCAGTGGCATTTAGACATTCAACACTGCAGACACGACAGACAATAGAAAACACAGGCTTAGGTGTAAAAGTGTTTGAATCCAGAGACAATCAAAGTACTCAGTATTGTACATTACTGCATAAGAATCCCTGCTGCAACAGTGAGCTTTTTTAACTTATTAACATGAGACAGGAGAGTGGGTCAATGGACAAAATGTATTTGAATATAGCAGTCCAACTACATGAGTGAATATTTATATCTACTTATCTCCATAGCAACAGGCATACTATTAGAAGCAATAGCATAAAATAAGAAAATGCATTGAGAGGGAAAGACAGCCATGATACACAAAAAACACAAAGTTAAGAAAATTATGTATAATGTTAGCTGTCTGTTTTGGCTCCAAGCAGCTGTTCAATATTAAAGTTCAAATTAATGTATTTAATAGACTTGGAGCGAGTATTTCAGAAGAAAAACTTCAAATTTGACAGAACAAATCTCCAAAATTAGGTTATATACCAAAGAATCTGAGCATGTGCTGTTTGAAAACTGTGACAAATCAGGCAATGGCAGGACTTTTGCTCCCATTCAAAATACGTATAATTTTGTTTTGCTATGGTAACGGTGCCAGAATTCCTCCACTCTAAAACTCATGAATATGAAATCTCTTTCTTTGGCATTTCACCACGAGAAAACCTACACACAACGTTATAGAGATGACAGTTTGAGTCTTATTGCATGGTAAAAAGGTAGGAAGCACCACACATATGATTTATACGTGGCACGGAATTATATGAGCACTGTCCTCCTCCAGAGCCTGGTCAACAAGTCAATTAGAGCTGACTGAAACGACTCCATTCACACATTCCACGTGTTTATAGGAGAAAGAGAGATGCACCGGACTGACAAGCAGTGAAAGGGCAGATTGATTTGATAGCTACACCAGTGATTATGTGAGCTCAACTGGAAGGGTCCTATTGACTGTCACTGCACAGGAGCAAGAAAACTACACAGCCTCCTCCACTCTGTCACTCACACTTGAATTACCTGCTTCTACTTCTTCAAAATATCTCACAAAAAGAAATTTAAAAATACTATCTGCATTTTGATGCCTAAAATTGTTTTATATTGTGCTTCCTTTCTAATAGATTTTGTAATGTCTTTTTAAATTTTGTAATGTCTTTTATACTGCTTCGATGAAAACAATTTAAAGTTTATCAATAATAAAGTCAACGCTTGAATATGAAAACAAACAGTTTTTTAACAAGTAGATGAAGATTAATCTGGGCAGAAACATCTGAACACACATTTGTCCAAAAGGATCAAAACTGGTCACTGCAGCTTGTACAGAGTAAAATGACTTTCTGTCTCTTGCATCACCAGAACAGCTTACATGTCCCATTCAGCCTAATCTACTACAATATTGAACTTGCTTGGAAAAAATCATTTATTCACCCCTGCCTGCTCTTGCTGGAGGACGGAAAACATGTCAAGGTAATTACCAATTACTTAACTGCAGACACGGACAGACCCCTGATAGCTCACTGTGGACAATTTAGTTCAGTTTTGTAAAAAAAAAAAAAAAAAAACTCACCCAGGGAGAAACTGTATTAGTCAATCTGAAAGGCCTGGAGTTTTCTTTTGCTGTGGTTTTAAAAAGCCAAGAACAACAAGTCATTATGAAATCATGTTTACCCAATATAAAAGTACAGCTTTTGATTAAAGTAGAAATAAAACATGTTCAAACAAGTGTATAATAGACAAAAGGATTTAACTGATTTCCTGGATTTATGTCTACTGCCCACTATTGTGGCATAATCCTATTAAGTGATAAAACTAATGATTTGGCTTCAGATATTTCTGTTTTTGTCTTCTGAAGAAACTCTGACCAAGTTCTGTCCTGAGGCAAGACACCTACCACGTTGCCTAATACGTAGAATGTGTAAGGAAATGGAAGTTGAAAGGGCCAGTGGAAAGAATTGGAAATGTGCACCAACTGTAGACTGAAAGAACAATGACTGCACTATTCACTTTACTGTGCATTATGCCACTTCTAATTTTGATAGACTTATATTGCTTTGTATTCTTGTTTAAGTGGGAATTCCGATTACATAAGGTCAAGGTACACTTTATTGTTCCTGTAGGGAGCAATAGTCAAGATTCCCCTGAGTCTTTGATCCATCCTTCACTCTGGGCATCTTCTCAGAAGAAGTGAGGAGATACCACAGCACAGCTCTCCGAGACGTATCTGCAGGTGTTCTTGCTAGGCTCGGTCAGGACTAACGTGGCTGGAGGATATTACGCTAACATGCATGTTGTAGTTGTTGTTGGGGAAACTGGAGTGCCTGGAGGAAATCTATTCAGACACAGGGAAAATATACAAACTCCAGGTTCAGGCAGAGCGGGAGTCAAACCCACAAACCTTCTTTCTCTGAGGAAAGAGCTCTATCTGCTCTGCCAGGGAGAAGCACAACCAGAGCCACCCTCTGAACTGTCGGATTTACTAGCTGCCTTTTGGTCAAAAACTGGTCATGCCAAATTGTAGTTTGGGGGAAAATTATAGAAACTGTTTTGTTCCAGCAGCCGTTGTAATATGGTTTTATATTTTGTTTGTTTGTTGTTTGTTTTCATTTTCTGTTATATTGTAATGTGTTGTATGTAACCATGTAACCATATCTAACCATTTTAGTGCTACAGCTGGTGTAAAATGCTAAATATTCATGGGCACCAACAAGTCAGCATTGTTTAAATGAGAGGCTTGAAAGCAATTTTGGAGAACCTATTTGCTGTTAAGATCCCTGTAAAGAGCAAATATGCATGCATCATTATATTAACAAAGATAGGTAGTAAGTAAGATCAAATGAAGTGACTTCTGACTTCACTGGTCAAAATTTTTCATATTTCTTAAAATACAATTTGCCAAAATAAAAATGTAAATGGTGAGGCCTAACAATGAGAACATTCTTTGGCTGAGTGAGCAGACTTGGTAGAAACTCCCTTTCTCTCACTATTTGGCATGTCAGCAGTCTGCATCCCAGCTCCCAACATCACCCACAGCGGGGTGAGCCGACAGCGGTGTTACCATGCGAGGCTGGAGCCAGGGATCTCTGTGTTAATAGCTGTAGTGAGATTAAGGGAGGTGGACAGGACAGAGACAGCTCATAAAGATGCTGCTGGCTTGGCTGAGGCGCACAGACAGAGCGGAGGGAGGGGCCTGTCCAAGAGTAGGGATATCCCCATAAACTGAGACTGTAACTCTGTCTGACAAGAGGCACTGAAGCTATATAGTCTGGCCAAGATTATAAAGATCACACTTCTGCTAAAAGAGCGATAATATAATACAGTGCCACATAACCACAGGTCCACAAAATGACTGTTGTATGTGTTAAAAATGCATTGTTTTGGGTGGTGAGAAAAGCAAGAATGAGAAATTATATGTGGCTCGGTCACGCAGCAAAAAACACACAGTGCACGCTCCACCAGGAAGAGCTAGGGAAGCACAAAGATGTCTGACTGCATTGCAGATGTGTCATTCCCGATTGTTAAAAAACTAAGAGCAATCTCATTGTTGTTTTGATAATGACATCTTATACATTCCAGACCAATGCCAAGCATAAACGGTCTGCTCTGCTTTTACAAAGAAAAAATGAGTAAGAAGAAAGAAATGTGTATTTTACATTAGAGTGGAGATTAGGATAAGCGACAGTGACAAAAACAGTTTTCATCTGTTTATCACTGTCAGTGTGATACCAAAGGTTTTCATCAACAAACAACAGAAAATAAACCATATGTAGAATGTACAAAAATGAAAAGATGGCTGGTGAACTTTGATTAAGCCTATTAGTTTGAAGTAAGTTCATCCCAGATCTGATCCTGTGCAGCACTCTACGACTGCTATTGTTTGTGTTGAATGTATTTACTCTCAGGAGTTTTACACCTTTTCACAAAATGTAAGCTTTTATCTTGTCAACTTTTCAGGTAAATGCCACAGACATGAACCAACAGTACAGTATGTCTTGGATTATGACAGAAAATCAATTTAGTGAGCAGCAGAGCAAAGATGATCAGTCATAACACAAAGTCAATTAGCTTGTCGTCATATCAGAGTAAAACAAGTGTGAAAAGAACACACTATACAGTATATATCCAACATGGTCTCTCTGAAATAAGAAAAAATATATTACAGTAATATGGTATCATGAGCACATTTCTAGCCCTTTTTTGCATATTTTTTGTGTCTATCCTTTTTATCTATCAACTTTTTTTGTTGCTTTATGAATGTTTCGGTCAGATAAAATGCACATCAATGTTCCTTTATCTCCAAACAACAATGGAATAATCCTTATCTCAAAAGGTTTAGGTCAACACAACAAACTATTTTTAGAATCACAACTCTATCTCTTTCAACAACTGTAATTTGTGTGACAGAGGCCACTTAAAATAATGCGTCCAACGATAGATCAGTGTTTACACCAGGGATCAATGCATTTGTGTAGCCCAGGGCAGTTTGCACTCAACATGGACAGCCGCACACAAAGATTTTTGTCATCACATCCCACACCAGATCGATCAGAGCACTCCACGGCCCAACTCATGGTGTTTTCTGAAAACCAAGCTGACAGCGCGTTTCAAACTAAATGCAAATACACTGATAAATTTGACTAATAACACTTAAATCACTTAAATTAGCACAAGGTCAAACACGAGCTAAATAGAAATAGGAAGCAAGCCAATAAGAAATAGTAATATTTATGCATGATTTTTACTCCCAGCGATAGGATTAATGCATCTCTTCTGCAATGCAAAGCAGTGCTTGTGCAAATGTCTGTCTATAGGTAAAATGCAAATGGTCTTCAGTCTATTTCTTTTTACACTATTGATGTTTGACAAACAAGTGAGCATTGTTCGTAAATGTGTCATTTAGTGTAAATTATTCAAATGCTTGCCTCGGCTTCCTACACAGTTAATAGCATAAACAAATATGCAAACAACAGACGTACATTTCTGAAAACGTTTTACCAAAGAGATACAGAGTGGTCTTTGCAGCACAATCCCACCCTGAATGAGTGTATTTTTTGTGTGTATTATCAAGGTCAAAAATGTGACACTGCAGGCTGAACTGTCCTGAGTCAGAACAACCAATAAATAAGGAAAATACTGTACTTATATCGACGACTGACAAAGTATGTAAACTTGTAACATAGACATAGTTAGCAGTGGTTTATTTCCTCTATAGGGATTAGGGCTGTGTGATATGGCAACAAAATAAAATCACAATTTTCTTGACGCCAGATCACAATTTAGATTTTTTTTTTTTTTTTACAATTCTTATAAATTGTTTATTTCTCCATTATCATTGGAGTGAATATCATCTGCTTTTTCAGAACATTTTAACACCACAGTGACTGGTTGAATTCAGCTGTCACTTACTAAAATCCAGCTGTCACTTGACAATTTCCTCAAAAAAGCAGAATGTCACAGAAGGGAGCTCACAACTAGATTTTTTGATTTGATGAAGTGAGATGTATTTAGCTTTCTGACAAGTTTCGGCTGCTTCATTTTCTGAAGATGGTTCATAGCTAGCGGCCAAAACATCGCACAAACCAAACTAAGTAGTCTGACTGGAAAAAAAACTAATGCTAATATAAACAAAAATATGATGAACACCCTTGTTGTTGAATTGATTATTCAAAATTCATAGTAAACTATGTATCATTCAGAATAATCACACTTCACAACAGTTAAAATTACAAATTTAAAATCCACTGTTTGTTAAATTAAAATCTTACAATGAAAAAGTTGGGCTTATAAGTTCTACAGTTTTGCACAGGAAGAAAATGAAAAAGGAATGTGTATTTCTAAGCTGTTTTACAACAAGTTTGTGTTTTAATTACTGATCCACATATGTTAAGTTTATTTCTAAATACATAGAAAAAACACAATAGGTCCCTTTTAACCATTATTTAATACCTTAAAGTTGGCTTCAGGTAAACTTTCCTCTGCAACATCACCCTAGCTACAAATAAATAATAATAAAAATGGCTCTTATAATAAGGTCTTGAGCTCGCAGTTTGGCGTAGGTGGGAAATCTTTCTAACATGAGTAAACTATGACCTTAAAACACACTACTACACATTTTTACAGTGTGATAATGACTTTTCTTTCTCTGCCTGCACCACTGCAGTGTGAGTCCGCGTGAGTCACGGCTGATTCAATTGATCTTTTTTGAGCAGAGTCAATCACTGAAGCCAACAGGCCAGCACTCCTGATGAATTCCTCCACTAGCAACGGCACAGCTGTCTAATGTACTGTTTTTACTCTGAGTGATTCCTGTGCACGGACAGACCACACTGCACACCCACAACGCGACAATTGGGTTCGATCTCTTGTTTTTATTTGGTATTTATTTGGATTTTTTTCTAGGATGTGTCAGTGTCAAATGATTGGCTGTGATGTGTGAGCGGGGAAAGGACTGCGACAAATTCTAATTCAACCCCTGCAGCAGCTCTTCTCTCAGATCGATGCTTCATGCTCAGCCTTATCTCTGCGATCACTTGTCTGAAAAATAAAAAAGATTCCGTAGCAACAGAGGATAATGAAGAGATCAGCCAGCAGCAAAGATAAAACAACAAGATTGATGATGGTCAGATGGAGAAGAGGAGGTAACAGCAATCTGTAGGTACAAGCACTGGGGATAGATCATGTGTAATGTGTGACTGATGCTAAAGCAATGATGCATAACAACTACAGCACAAATGTAAAGATTCATTCAACAAAATGAGAAATACACACAGTACTACTGAACCTTAGAATGCATAGGACAGGTTTTTATGATGTTCTAATTTAATCTAGAAGACCTGTTGTAAATATAAATGATAGTTTTGAATCAGGAACACGTTATAGTAAACTGTATTAAAATAACAGGAAGTAAAGTAAAGTTCTGAACAAGAAATGTTTCCATTTAGTTGTAAGAGGCACATTTTTATCACTCATAAATTTAACAAAATATGTGTTGTGGTCATAGTTGTGGTGCTGATGTATTTCTGTTTGTCAAATTGAAAACCATTTATGCTGTATGTTGCATTACCCCGGGCTCACACTGCCTCCAGTCCAACTCCGGTGCAGTCACCGGACCGGTCTAGCTACGGTGGGTGACTCACATTAGCTACGGTGGTCTACAGTCCTGCTGCAGCCACAGGCTCTGCTGCCGACCTCGCGAGACCCCGAACTCACGGAGGTTCACGCTCAACGTGGGAGATTACGCGACCGCTGAGCATTTTTTTTTCTCTCTCTCTCTTTCGCTGAGCACATGTATGTAAACAAAGAGCACGCGCCAAGTTTTGGGCTTGTTTCACGTTAGTTGATTTTCTGTTGGGATTTTTCGCCGCACAGTGGGTGAGTACGGAGGTTTATTTACATTTTATGTGTTACGTAATCGTGTAAATGTCGTATTTTGTATTATTAGCGGTAACGTAAAGATTTTATTTTGAAAACTACCGGATTCACTTCACCCGCGCTGGCTTGGTTTCCTGTTTATCATGTCTTGTTTTCACAACTTCACCAAAAAGGGCTCCGGTGCGCTCCGGCGTCCGGCCAAAATTTGAAACAAACGAAACGGATTCGGAGCGCCGGATTGGCCGTACCGGAGACACCGGACTAGACTGTACGCCGTGTGAGCCACTCTCGGACTTTTCAAGTTAAGTAAAGACTCCGGTGGCTGCACCGGAGTTGGACTGGATGTAGTGTGAGCCCGAGGAGCGAAGTATTTTTAGTTCAGTGTACATGGTTACTTTACAACTTTTTATGTCATTACTTACAATCAGAAAGTAAGGATTTAACCCTATTAATCGCTGAAATTAGTTGCATGTCGTCTCATAAGCTCTTTAACAAAACTGACCTGAGCTGCAGCTAACAAGAAAACAAAAGTATTTTTTTTATTTGTGGCAAAATGGCTATCAACAATCTCCCATCCAACATTAACTTTCATCATTATTAATTAAATTAAACAGGCATAGCGCATGAATATGATGGATGAAAGTGTGAATGCAATGATGTCACAGAGAAACACAAAGACTCTGGCAAAATAAAAAAAAATAAAATAAAAATAGCAGAAAAGTCTATGTAATCCCTTAATTTGTCTGGAAGTGATCAATAGTCATCTGAACTGAATATCTGAGATGCTTTGACTTTCATCTAAAAGTTATTTTCAGTCTAATGATGGAAGCAATCTGAGATTTTGAATTTATAATCTGTTACCAGAACCTTTTTCAAGGTGTTCTCCCCAAAGTTTTTCGAAACTAGTCATAACAATAGGCCCTTTTAAAACAGGTTTATGTAGTCAGAACAAAATATAAAACCAGGATCTCAGACTGCTGCCATCGGATTAAAAAATACTTTTAGATAAAAGGGTAAATGTCTCAATCTTTTCAAGAAAACATGTTCTGCTGCCTACTGGCTTTAGAGTTTGTGTGTAGATTTTGCTTAAAGTACACCATGTCCATAATGTGTGCTGAGTTAGCACAAACTCACTAAGACGTCTGGACAGTAGAGAGTCTGCAGTGACCTCTGAGCTCAGCCCAAACTACATGATGTGAAGAGGGCTGACAGAACAGCCCACGGCTCGGCCACACTCACTGTTACAGCCAAAATAAAAGAACTGCTGCATGAGACTCTATGACCACCAGGAGTCTAAAAGCTGCTGGTCAATTATGTGCTGTAACTCTGTCACCTTAGTCTGTTTTCTAAATCTTTTTCATATTGTATTATTCATCAGAGTTGTCCACCTCAAAAATAAAAAAAAATCAGATTTTAGACTGTCCAGAAAATTGGTGCATTGTTGCACTGATGTTGCAATGAAAAGTGAACATTTTACACAAGTCAGCCTATTTTATGAAATATTTTATACTCCTTTGCTCATGAAGTCCTACTTAACCACAAATAACAAGTGCTAAATCTGTAGCAGAAGAGGCATAAGTGGGCGGGGCACAATGGGGTCAATAGGTACTGTTAGCTGCAAATATTGAAAGCAAAGGAGCTTTGTGAACAGTTATCCTTCTGGTGATTATTATGGCCATGGCTCCACCACCATCGAAGTACTTTTATTTATAAACATAAGCCTATATATAAGTATTTTTCTAAGTGTTTAGTTTTATTGCTGATCAAGTTGTGTAATTATGTAAATTTGTTTTGCTTCATTGCACTGGAATTAAAGTAAGATAATCCTTCAGATAATATGTATTAGTCTCAGTACAACGAAATAATTAAAACATGAATAATTCAGAAATGGCAATGAATTCATCAATGTCCTTTGTAGCTAAACTGTGTGTTTGCTGTGCAGTGCTGGCACGGCAGAAACTGTGTGCAACGCCAAGCACAAACATGACTCGGGACACAGAAGGAGATTAACAATGGTTCACGAGGGATGTTTGTGCTATGTACAGGTTCTCAAAAGCACAGAGGAATCACACAACCCTCACTACATGAGTGCTGCAGTATTTCCTGAGAAAAACTAAGTATATTTGCCAACAAGACCTGCAGACACAAACACTTATCACATTGTAATTGTAATTATTATGTTGTAATTGTAATGTTATTTTATAAAATAGTGGTTGTGGGAAATATGAACTTGTTATAAAGTGACTTGTCTAAAAAGAAATGTCAAAACAGCGCTAAAGATGTAAAATTTATTACCATCACAGGTAGTCTAAGCCAGAAAACAAAACTTTATCTTCATGGACTCTGGAGCTCAACAGTGGAAGATCACCCTGGTTCAGGAAGTTGCTTTATTGTAAACTCCCATAGAGATTTCAAAAATTGTTGAGCTTCATAGCTTGATGAATCACACTACAGTCGTCCTTTAAATATGTCCCTCAAAAGAAAGCATTTCCTGCCATCAAAATGTAATCTATCTTAAGGATGAGACAATATGAAATAACAATAATTGAATAACAATATTGAAGCAAGAAAAGGTTGATTCCACAGTCAGAGGAAATAAACAACAGGCTTTTTGTTAATATTGCTCTTGAGGGAGTTTTGTCATTCTTTCCCTTTTTGATTAGCAAAAAATTGACCCAGGAATGACTGAAATATTAACCTTTTTTAGACCTCATTTTAATATTTTGAAAAGCCATGCTCTATTTAGCAAATTTGTCCTTGAATCTAAAACATACCAGAATCGTGACCCGTGTCATGCATGTCTATCTGTCCATCTGTTTCCATACTGATCTCTCCTTTTCTCCTAAAATTAGATTGAGATCTGACTGAATCCTTCGGCTAGATAAAAGTCACAAACACCACTAGCTTTATTCCTTTAAATTACAGTTGCAGAGCGATTGCTTCATATACTGCAACTACAAAAGTCTTTACAACAGATGGCAACGTAGATCCAACAGGCTTAAAATGGAACTAGACAGGGAATGTTCGGTATAAATAAAAATAATGGCCGCTGGAGAGAAGTGAATATCTCTATTTTTAGCAAACATGTTAAACCCCACACCAGTTGTGAAATGAAATATCGCTTTTAATATATTTCACAGTGTTATAGCCATGGCATTTCAGACACTGTGGCCACTGCTCAGGGCCACTGCTCAAATATCATTACACCTGGGAGTGAGGTGGTAAAAGCAAATGGTATGGAAGAACAAGAAATAGCTATACGTCATTTTAACAGCCATGGCCCACATAAAATAGCACAAACACTATATATTTCATACAAATACAGTGTTTCATAAAACTCAAGGTTGTGGGTGGTTACAGTTCTTGCAGCAAATGTTTTAACACCTTTAGAGACACAGATATAGGCAGACTTTATTTATGGTGGCAAGTTTTTTTTTTTTGTATTGATAGCAATTTAGCTAGTTTCATGATTAAAATGTATTTTAAGCCTTATGTACACTTGAATTAAAAATCTTACAGTTGCTTAAAATTTTTAAACATTATTCAATTTCAAATAGTTTTTTTATGCTTGTTTACTGTATCTAGGCACCATCTACACCCATGATTACAATGTGCTGCCAGATGTGCCTTGAAAAAATGTAAGATTAGTTTATTTAATTGACAAAAGTTTCAATAAAGTTATCGAGGTGACATACTTGTAAAACACACGTGAAGCAGTGACACTAGCAAGCATTTGCATAACTTCAAGACATTTCGGCAAAGCTGTATTGTTGTAAATTGATTCAGTGTGCATTAAGGCTTTAAATGTGTTTTACTTCAGCAGCAGTACTCTCAATGTGTGACATACAATAAAATCGCTGTCAATTTGAGTCAGTGCTCTGCTCTAGTCCTGCTCATGGTCTTGTCACTCTGATGTAAACTCAGCAATTCGGCCTTCAACACTTTTCAACCTAATCAGCGTTAAAACACAATTTTCCCAGTCGGATGTTGGAACTTCCCAGTTTCCGAGAACACATGAATGCAGCATAAGAACTGAGTGGCAAGAAATGAGGTCAAAACAAAGCTAACACAGGAAAAAGACACAACAGTCTTTTACCTTCTCTCATATTTATCACAGAAACTGAGATCACACACAGTTGAGCCTTTTTTATATATTAAAAAATATGTTTTTGATTTTGTTTTTTGCAGTAAAATGCATTATTGTTTGTGGAAAGAATTTTTTTCCATGGCTTTGCCCAATGAGCTTTTGTAATGACTAGCGTGAGGCCTGTTGCCGTGGCAGTTGCAGCGGCCATCTTGCAGAGGAGAGGCAGCAAAATTCAAATAGAAAAAATGTAAAAACAAGGTCAGATAAGATAAGTACAGAGAACTGTTCTGTCTGTGGTAATTTCCCTCCGAATTACTATAAACATAAATATTCAGCCTAAAAACACTGCACTGAGTTACACACTGAGCACATTTACACAGACAGATGTCTTCCATTTGAAGCAGACACCACTAGGAACGCACGCAAACAGAGAAGCGGGAATATCTAAACAGAAAATAAGACGGTATTTGCAACAATTACAAGAAACTAAAAACATTGGCAAAAGAAAAGAGAAAGAACCAGAAAGTTTCAAACACTGTGGTGAGACTGTCCTACAACAACACAAAGCAGCAGTTTGGAGCTTCAGAAACAGTTGTTAAACCTACCAGAGGAGCCTTGACCACCCGCTTGAAAGAGTGGCCAGTTCATGTTCAGGTGCTTCCGGCAAACCAGTCCCCAGCATCGGAACTTCTGCAAATGCAACTGAGTGAACCAAGACAAGTTCCGGTAAATCAGCTCCATGACATTCCACCTCCAGCAACCTAATTACCTGAGTCCCACACTGAAAATGTCATGCCAAAAATTATGTTTTGCCAGAACAGTCAAATTTCTGTAGTGGATCAAGCTCATAGTCAGGCACAGCCATCACTTCGAGCCCTCAAAACCAATGGAACAACCGGAAGAGGAGTCCCAAACTCCAACAATATTAGACAAGTATGAAAGAGTATTTAAAGATAGAAATTGTCAGTGTTAAATTTCAGACAAACCATCAGTGGGATGATGACTTCATGTCTACCTCAGTCCACAAGTCCCAAGTCAGTCGTGTATCAAAAAGCTTCTTTGCAGTCCAAAAAAAAAGAAAAACAAAAAACATACAAAGTCAGATGATCAGATCCCAACAAAGATACAAAAATGGACATAGATTAAAAATCCTAGTCTAATGGAGCTAAGTGAACCTTAGGTGCCACTTAAACTAGAGATTAGCGCCCAAAAGAATGGAGAGGGCTTATCATTAAGTGAACAGAAACTAACATTCGACAAGTTCATGATTCTAACAAGGCAGAGAACATCGAAACGATCGATCAAGCCTGTAATCAGGAACCTTCAACATTCCAAGCCCTCACAAATATGGAATAACCAGAAGAAGACCCCCAAATTCCAAAAAGCAGGATTCATAATGGGAGAAGAAATTTTCAGTATTTAACAATTAAAAAATTCTATTGGTTTAACATTAGGGCAACTGAACTGTCTATGGATGCATGATGACATGATCTTGAGTCCTATACTGAAGCATCCTGAGCAACGTACTTGGATAAAACAAAAAGAACAGTACAATAGCCTGACTGTAAGTATATGAAATGATTTGATAAAAGAATTTGTGAAGGTTAGTGAATGTATATACGGCATTGATTCCATTCTATCTGATTACTTTGCTGCATATCATCACCACTCTGAGCTCAAGGCTGATTATTTTCTATACCGGCATCTTTTTCTCAAACTACGCCTTTTTGTTGTGCGTGATATCCACTACTGCCAACAGTCAAGGGCGATTTTAAAAAACATCAAACAAAACAAAAAACTGCCACGAGAACATCATTAGAAATGTCATTTTTTCTTTTCTTTCTTTTTGTGACAGAGAATACATGTCTTCTGCACAAAAATTAAAAGATGGTTTCTTGAAAATGTCAGATTTATATAAACTTGAAGTTATTGTCAAAAGTGTAAGTGGTTTAGTGACTAAAACATTTGTCAGAAAGAACAAACTATTATTGGAAAAAGGATATTAGTTTTTGACCCACTACTGAGAATAAATTAGCCCCATTCACATATTGACCTCATTTGCAAAAATGGGACAGTTATTCAGGACTTTCTACTACCACCAACAGTCTTACGATATATTTTTGGTATCAAAATATTTTTGTCTTTGTATGTTCAACATGATGCAACAAAGACTAAAAAAGATTGCACTTGATGTACTCAAGTGGTGCAGATAACTAACCATAAAACTTTGATGGCCAATTTCAGAACAGTCTGGCACAAGCTGTGATATGTGCAAAGCTGTATTTGGCTAAAAATATGAGATTTAGGTCCAAAGATTCTGGTAGGAGCTGGCTAAAATAGCAACATGTTGTTGAAGACTTTTTAAAAGCATCACTGGCGTCTACTGCCTCCACTGAATGTATTCTCTTATATATGCAGCCAGCTCCAGAATAAGGCCGTAAATCTATAATAGCCATAATGCAGTTGGGAAAGAGCTTCCAATTTCACAACTTGTTAGGTCGCACTAAATAGTTTTCATGCTTGGCGAGCAATCTGAGCTATTACAAAGGAAGAAGACAGAACAAAACCGACCTTACACCACAAAGAGCCTTTCTTGCAGAGGTGGACAGCTGAAAATCAGACTCCACAAAATGAAATCTAAGTAAAGAGCCATTTAAGGCTGAAGCGGACAGATTACACCCAGCTCGATATAAAGGATTAGCAAAAGAGGAAGAAATGTCATCCAGATTTTGAACCTTTGCGTCAGCTAAAGGACGATGAATGGCACACTTAATAACAACAATAGATTTAGATTTTAAAAAAGCAATGACAACAACAGCAATAATGGACAAATAAAAAGTATTCCTATAGTTTAGACTATCTGTGTCAGGTGCTAGGTTTACTGATGTCGATATATTCACCTGAATGTCAGAATGTCAGAGTAAAACACACACAATTCATCCCACTGTGTTCCTGCATCCAATTATCTCCCATCCAAAAAAAGACAGACACTTACTTGACTTCCTGCCGTAACAGAAAGTACAGAAGAAGACAGACTTTGAAAAGTACAAGTACAAATGCAAGCAGAGAAAATGAAGCCTGAATCAGTCTGAAGTAGAAACAGTGGCGTGAAGTGTGCTTTTGGTTGCAGGCGGCTTAAACACAGTCAGGGTTTGACACTTTATAAGAAGGTTGTAGAAGGTTATTGTGTGAATCCACTGGAGACAAGTTAATGGAGCAGAAAATCCTCCTTTCACTCAGCCACCCAATAAACAGTGAAAATGACATTTCTCATGAGCAACACTTGAGCGTGATTGACTGTAAGTTAAAGCTAGTCAGTGTAGTGTGCAGTTTTACAAAGGAGTTGACAGCATTGCTTTCAAGAGACACAGTAAATGATTTGTGCCACTAATATGACATCAACATTTAAACAAAACATTGATTCTTACTTTATAGAGGATTATCGGTCAATGTTACTTTCCGCTCTTCTCCGCATACCCCATGCAGAAAGAGACGCTGTCAGTCTAGTTAGCTGGGGAAACTTATTTGATTAAATCAACAAAACGGAATGAGAGCTAGCTGTTTTGATCAGGTATGAACCTGTATGACAGACGTCTGTCTCCTGAAACTTGAGACAGGTGTTTTTTCACACCTGAATGTAACATGTAGCCTATGGGTCGTAGGGTCGAATTTCATTTACCAATGTTGGATTGGAAGCATAACTTTTGTTTTCGCACAGTGATAAACTCTTGTAGTTAGCGGACAACAGCGCTGGCTCGACACGTATCTCCAGTGTTAATAAATATTACCTCTATACCCTCATGTTCCCAAGCCCGAGTCCTTTTAAAAGCATAATTTGCATTGTGAAATCACATTATTTATTTTATGTTTTTGTTGCACAGTTGCTCTATAGTGCAGTTGCCAATTATTCCCATGTATCCTGAGTGAACTGTGAACATTATTTTTTCATACTGTGGCTTGCTGGAGGTTTAATCTGAGACATCAAAGATAAGCAGTTCCATAGACAATAATTGGCTATACACTACAGGATGTACAGCTACTTCAACACTTACTGAAGATCAATTTAATTGATTATGTCACTACAAGTAGTAAGTGGACAGAGATTGAGTGCAAAATAGCCTTACTGACAAATTTTCTGGTCTATAAGTGAGGTATGAGAGATGGTCATTCATCCTAATAAAAAAAAAGAGAGATAATAGAAAAAACTTTTCTAGAGTATCAGATCCTCAGTTTGTATGTCTTAGCTGAATCAGATTATTACTTTTAACAACAATAAGGATTGTCTAGCAAAATGCAACTGCACTAACCTGCAATTTAACCCCAAAAGCCATTGACTCAATTGGGTGTAATTTACTGGTATTGATTTGGACGTCCTGCCTATACTGCAGGGTACAACAAAAGAAATACCACCCGGATACAAAGAGGATTAACTGACTGACACACAAACACCGCTGACCCCGTGACCCTCGCTTGTATCTTACAGTGGATATTGTACATTTCATGGCACAAACAGTCTCCTCAGTGCAGTCCTTTCAACTGCTCCTGCACTGCTGAGGCTTAACAGTGAGTGTGATGGCACGCAGAGAAGAGGCGCAGGGCAAAACAAACAAACAAACTGTGGAGCAGCATCACAACTCAGGACAAAGTTGTCTGCTCCAATCTGCTCAGACAACAGTTTCAAACAGCACTGAAACTTTTGCTTGAGATTTAAAATGTACCCTTCCGAATGTGAGCTCTGAAGGGATTAGATTTATGAGAACCCCCTGCATAATAAAATAGTTTGCAACATTCAAGAGAGGACAAGCGTGCAATCAGTAAAATATTCATCACAGTTAAGTTTAAGCACAACATAACATTTGTATCCAGCACACATACAAACACGTGCTTTGTTTGCCTGTTGCCCAAAGGAAGTGCAGTCACACTCTGCCACATGAGACATTGATCAGTGGCTCCGTGTGGACCAGCACAACAAAACTGACTCACTAAATAAACTGAAAGAGCAATAATGTCATAATTTGCATGCACATATTCAAATTCTCATCTTGCTTCATTTACAAATTTGCATATAGTGCATAATAATATTTGACTTTTATGCATCACTTTGTCCATCTGCTGGCCTTACTTGCTCGGAGATTTTGACGGCACATCTCAGTGAGGAGATGACTCAATCCCTTGAAATGCAATCAAAAGGAGATTTATTGACACGCACTGACGTTGATTTGCAAACGATAAACAAACTGGGCAGATAAAAAGAGATAGTTCCAGTGCTTAAAGCAAGGCCGTCTTATGCAATCTCTTATGATGAAGTGATTAAAAAAAGTTTACTTAGACACAACAATATGATAGAATTTTAATTTGTTTTCCATCCGCACCTTCACAAACACTCACAACAATACATCCTGTGAGGGCGATTCACATTCACTTTCTTTAGACACCTACATGTACAGTATATGGTAATTCCACTTTGTGAGCTTTAAGTCTTGTTAAAATGACAATTACCATTTGCTTTTTCGAAGCTGATTGATTACTGAAATGCTTGCTAGCTATTCTATTTTCACCTGCTCTCTATGCCTGACCACATCTTGTAGTGTGATTATTATAAACATGAATGCTTTAGGTCAGACATAATGTCAAAAAATGTTGCATAGCCACAATGCATAAATTACAATCTTCTGAGTCACTATTACTGTAAGAGGCGGGTTTATCTGTTGTGTGCAGTTTTGAACAGGATATTAATGGACCTGTTTCAAATATTAACATGCTTTAATAAACAGTGGAGTTTACATTGAATACTATGGCCCTGTTTCCATAGGCTTGGCTCAGGGTGGTATGGTATGGTCCTATGCTGCTTCCACTGCACAAGGCGACCCGTTCCACCCCGCTTGCTGGGTCTGTAGCAGACCTCACTGCGGTCCCCCCTTTAGGCATGATGATTGGACAAGATAAAACACAGACTCAGGTAAAAACCAGACAGAAATAAGCAGATAGAAACATGGATTAATGTTCCCCAATAATTCAGATACAGTATATTTTCTTTTTTATTTAAGAAAGCCCGTGTAACGTCAGCTGCTCGCGTAGAAGACCCTCGGAAGACTGAACCTGCAGTGGAAAAAAGCGCCCCAAGCCGTGATATAGGCTGAAAAGTTCTATTAGGTTAATTGATAATTGTAATTATTTAAGTATAGTCATATTTCATCTGATCAATTCTCTAAAGCACAATAAAAATGTATGAGCCAAATTCTAATAGGCTATTTAAGACTGGGTAGCTGATTTTTATACAGAAAACATGATTTAGGTTTTAAATCTGACTTATTTCTCTCAAAAGATCTTTTGACAGATAGTTAATGTCCACATGTATTCATTTTGGTTGCAATTATGGCTTATAAACTTCTTTCTACAAACAACAAAGTGAAACTAGTGAGGACCAAAAACAACCACCAGCTCCAGTCCACTGCGGTCCGTATTTGCCCAAAGCCATGCGGATTCACGTGGATTCCCGCGAGAATGTTCGTGTTATGGCGTGAAAGTTGCATCAGACGCTGCGGTCCCCGAAAAAAACAGACTCTCTATGGATTTTTTCAGCACACTTGAGCGCGCACATGACTAAGATTTATATTGAACTGATTTGGGATCACTGTATCACTAAACCTTGCCATTGAAAAAAAAAAAAAAAAAAAATTATGACTAAATTATTATATTAAAAGATTTTACTGGCCATACCGATGCTCATCATTAATAAGAATTATTTTGGTTTTGAGATCAATATTTCACCAAACCTAGAAGTTGTTGAAAAAAAAAGTGTCAATTTGCAACTAAAATATTATCTTAAAAAAAATAATATTGCACATGAATACGATTTCATTGCCATTACCCAATGCTTATCATTATTAAGATTTTTTTTTATTTTTTTTATTTAGGATTGATATTTAACAATATTTTTTTTCTCTTATAATAACTGTAGCACTTAAATTTGGCATCAGTTACTAGGTCTCATGCTTCTTTCCCATATTTCTTACTACTATTGACTTTGCCCAAAAAGGTGAATTATAACCTTGAACACACCATGCAAAGTAAGCGTGGCATACATAATTCCCTCACCTAGTTCATCTTGCCTCTGGATTGTGGAGGCAGACTGATGTGGCTGAGTTTAGCCTACAACACTGCACCACCCATCATCTCTGTATCCGCGTCCTGAAGGCCTTTGTGTTCAGTCGGCCGGTCTCGTCAGTGAGCTGTGGTCAGAGTGTCTCCAGTGGGCGTCCTGTCTGCGTGAACACCATCTGATTCACTGTGCTCGTCAAAACTTACTTTTACATGTTACTGCAGGGCTGGACAATAGTTGTTTCTGGCAGGCCACATTCAAATAAAAAAAGTGGTGTAGGTCCAGACTGTGGTCATTGGTGTAACAAATTATCATTATTGCAGCACATTTTTGTAAATCATAGGCTTACTACTATAGTACCAATCTATTATTTTGACAATTTATTGTAATGTTATTAGGGCAACAAGTCCTATGATGATCAAATAAAAAAAAAAAAAAAAACAAAGAAAAAGTTAACAGTTATTTTCAACAATGGGCCAAATTGAAACAATCTGAGGGCAGCCTCTAGCCCCCAGGCCACAGTTGGCCCAGGTCTGTGTTACTGCAACATCTATTGCTTAGTTCTTAAATACACTATTTTTACAATAAATAACTCAGTTACTCCCTATAGCTGTGTAGCTATTCAGGTGTATCTATTTAGTCTGCCATGTCCAGACTACGTCTAATGTCCCATTTGTTCATCAAACTAAACTAATCCTGCGTTCTAGGCAACTGGGATATTTCTTTGTTGAAAAATATCAATTCCCAGTTCAAAGTGTTCTAACTGAATCAACTTGTATGTAGATTCTATTCTATTCTTTATTCGGATCCCCATTAGCTTCCACATTGTGGTTGCTAGTCTTCCTGGGGTCCGTTAGTATATAAAAAGTTACAGATAAAAATACATTTACAAATAAATTAGATCATGGTACAAAAAGTCATTGACATTTACATGAAAACATATGTATAACAATATTCATCCTGCATCACTGTTCAGGCAATAAACAAGTGTTTAATTTTACTTTTAAAAAGAGATCTGTTTTTGATTGACTTAATATTGGTCGACAATGAATTCCAAGCAACAGCACCTCTATAGAGTAAGGTTCTTTTCGTAAGATTACTTCTCACTTTTGGGACAATCAGTTTGCCAGAGGTCACTTGGCGTGTCACGTGTGTGTGGCTAAATCCACTGAAGACAAGTTTATTGCTAAAAAAGCTTGGCTCTTTTTCCACCATACTTTGATACATGAACAACAACAAGCTTGTTTGCAATTTTGCCTCCAGCATCAGCCAAGACAGTCTATTATGACAAGATATTATGGCTAATGCTAACCTTTAGGCTAGCCAAAAGTTAAAAAACCTGTAACCAATGTTTACATCATTTTTGTGAAAGCTAAACTCATCAGATTTACTTTTTGTGGTGATTGTTGATCTATTATGTGAAGTAACATTGCCTCGACCAAATCTCAGTTTACAAATGGTAATTACCAGTTCAACTGACGTTCCAGCTCATTTTTACAAGTGTGAGGCAGAAAATATCGAAGTTCCCAATTACCTGGAACGCACCAATGTTCATCTGTTGTTGTTGTTGTTGTTAGCATTGTGGCTATCGTGCGTTCCAGTTGTCCTCGGAGGTCGAAACTCGGAGTGATGCTTTCTCCGAGTTGTGTGTTCCAGTGGTCAACTCGGACATTGCTGTTACATTTACAGTTTGTAAAACATCGCAAGAGAGTCAATTTCTGCTTTTGTTTACATCAATTAAGTGTAGCCGTTAGCAACATTAGCATTGTAGCACATAACAGCAGGTTTATAACAGCAGACGTGCATAAGCAGCGCAGGAGCAAAGTCACAGATGTGGGTGAACTGTAGAGACAAACTAAAGACAAAATAACACAGGCACGATCAGTAGTGAAGCTGTCGGAGGTTTAAATTCTCAAAACGCAGGGCGCTGCCATGTCGCTGCCATGTCCGCTGCCATGTCCGCTTTTCTACCCCGGATGCTGAAATTCTCTTCGAGTATCCGAGTGGGATCTCCGAGTTGAAGGGCTGTTCCAGTGGGAATTTACAAGTCGGAACTCGGAAGATCTGAGCTCCGAGTACCACTGGAACCCACTAACTCCTGTTAGTTGTTTCAATAGAGTGGCAAAGCCTGTATATAAATTAAAAAGGACTAATCCGATTTTTTTTTTAGTTAAAATCAATCTCCCCTAGGACACATGCCTTGTTAATGTAATTAATCAGGTAGAAATTAGTCGGCAATGTCTCAACTACTTCTAATAATGTCCTGCTTGTTCACCCATGTCCATCTGTTTTTTGTCGTTGTTTTTTTTACTAAACTTGTCTGTTGTTGGGAGCGTACCGATGTTCCCCGGGCCCGATGTTCCCCGGGCCCGATGTTCCCCCGTTCTATGGACGAGGACACACCACAACCGGGGAACACCGGGCCCTCGAAAAAGAAAAAGGCCGTTGTTCCCCCGGTCCTCAAATCCTCCGCTTTCCATGAACGGAGGAGCAGCAGACCCTTATATGAGCCCAAGCCGTCCCCGTGCATGTCAGGGTGCGATGTCTCGTTTTTTTTTTGATGCAGCACTGTGCGCTACGTGCCTCCGTTCAAACATCCTGCTAGACTATGATAGTCGGGTATAATTGGCATTTTGGCAACATTATTTATCAAACCCTGCATTGAACCACATTTTTGGAGTATAGTGCATATGCCTACGTTCAATTTTCATACATCCCCTGAATCGTGTGGTTCAACTACAGCTAGGCCTATTAAGCAGGAAAACGCTGTTGTCACGTTTTTGTGCAGTCAGACATTTATAAATCAATTTGAGAGATCCGCTTTCCTAGCTCCCGCATTGTGGTCTTTATGTGGCCTCCGTTTTCGTGCGTATTTGGCACAAACCAATTTCCCTCTCTCTTCTCCGTCCCTCTCAGTTTTATTTTTTTTCTATCAGCTCTCACAGACACAATGTGGACAGGAGGACCATGCCAACTATACAGTAATTTTCCTTGAGTCTTAAGCAACAAAACGATGTGTGTCTCGTTACAATCCGATACAAATATACAGAGAAATTGGCAGATAAAGGAACTGGTTTTCAAAGCGCTAAACTTCAAAGAAGCACGCAGCGTTACGCGAAAGTACGTGACGCGCTCAGCTTTTCTTACTATACTCTGCATAAACTGCATTAAAGGATGATTTCAGCCTGTTCCAGCCTGTCCACAGCCTTATATAAGTTATATTACGTGTTTTGGCACGTTCGATCTGAAAGCCTGACGCGTCCAGGCACGTGACGCGCGGCTGAAATCGGCCTTCGTCAACCTACAGGACAACTTTTTTTTTTAAATTTCAGTGACTTCTAGGTTTAATTCGTTTGACATTTTTTGTATTCCGTTAGGAAAAAATGTGCAGTTTTTAATCATGAACTGTTGGTTTAGATTTGTTCCTTCTATTTCGTTGGGTATAAAATATATTTATTGAATGGTCTTATTTTTCTTAAATTTAGTTTTTACGCCTAAAAAGGCACAAAGGGATATTTATGGCGAATTTAAAATACAATTTCGGACACCCTTTGTAATTGTTTTATTATTATTATTTTAATGATGTTCAGGGCTTAGCCTCAGAACCAAACAGGCTGAACATGCGGGATGCGTCACACTCGGCTCTAGCTTTTATAAATAGTGTGGCCAAGCAGACGAAGACACCGGACTTGTACGAAGTTGGACTGTTTTAAAAATGAGCAGGAGCGTCGACGTGAACGCACAACGACGCGCCGTGGAGATCCGTGAGAAATCTTGCCAGAAAGCAGCATTTTTATGACTGAAAACTATTGGGACACGAGTCAAACTGGAGAAGGACAAACAGCCAACACAAGGACACAGAAATATGCTTGAGAAGAGGCACTCATATAAGTGCCAGCTTGCCACGTAACGGGACGCAGGTAAGCCCCAGCTGTCACTGCGGTGCAAAGCGCACAGTGCCAACTATAGCCAATACGCACGTGAAAAGCTTTAATAATAGGCCTAAATATGTTTTATGAAAACATTTCTCTACAATTCGTTCTGAGTTTACGTTTTAAGACGAAACCGCATTGGTTTGGTCATGAATGTGGTAAAAAGGCTCCCTGCACAGTGCGCGTCACTCTTTGAGCGTAATAGACACGTAGTTGCCCGTACCTCGTGTGCCATTAAATAACGCTGTGGATTACAAGTTGTGTGGAGGTTCTCTTTACGCAGTGACCGGGGAACATCGGACCCTTTTACAGAACAGAGGGCCCGATGTTTCCCCAAAACGGGGAAACACCGGACCCGAGAAACATCGGGCCCGGGAACACCGGGCCGATCCCCTGTTGTTAGTGTTAGCATTGTGGCTAACTCCCGTTAGCATGCCAGCACATCTCGCTTCTAATAGGTTAGTGCTAGATAGTCGGGTCCGGAGGGACAGAAGTGAGCTGGTTGCCATGGTAATGAGTTTATTTCTGTTGCTAAATGGTCTTAAAATGTTATATTTTTTATCTTAACCTTTACCCAAACTTTTTTCCTAACCTTAACCATCACCCTAACCCTTTTCCTAAACTTACCCGTTCTTCTAAACTTAACAATCGTCCCTCCGGACCCGACTATCTAGCATTAACCTTCTAATAGCTGTGAAAAATGCTTTAAAACACATCATAATGAAAAATTCAAAGGCTCAGAATGCATTATGTAAGTGAAAAAAACACGTTGACTGATGTAGGAAGTTTAAAACGAATTTTTTCTGTTTGCTTACATGTCTAAGGAAACAAGAATCTGCTAGCCTGTCAAAAACCACTTCTGTCAGTAACCAACATAGCCAACTCCTTAAAGCTTATCTTTCTTGTTTTTGTTTTAATTCTTCTTTACTGTTTAATGTATTATGCACAGCACTTTAAACAAGATTGCTGTTTTATTGCGATTTATGAATAAAGTTTGTTTGTTTGTTTGCTTGTTTGTAAGAAGGGTCAGCAATTGAATGTTAGTATTGTTCTGAAGAATTTGGAATATATTGTTTAAAAGAGCTGCACAAATAGCTCACAAATCAAGTTAAAATGGCAATGTTAATGGACACAACAAGCACATTTATTTTTAGGTACCATGGTTTCCTTCACAAATCTAAATATTCTGGTATTGTTTTGCACAGAAACTGTAAACCTGTTGTTTATAGATGTTGTCAGGCTTATTTTGTTTATTTTCAATAATCTATCTATCTATATTGACCCTATTTTGTCCCGCCTACTTTTCTAGGACGTGCATTTCCTGTTTAGCTGCATTTAGCCTGTAGATTTCAGTCGATTTGTTTATTTTAACTGTCATTATATTTAATTAAAATTGCCCCACAAGATAGACAAACAAACATGTTAGCTACCTTAACAGAGCTAAACGGGAAGTGCATTTCCAAGCCAAGTGGGCGGGACAAAATAGGGTCAATACCAAGGCTGTGCCCCACCAACGTGGGGTAGCCGGGTGACTGGAGCCTATCCTAGTGACTTTAGGCCTTAGGCGGGAAACACCCTGGACGGTGGCCAACTCGTGGTTAGACAGACAACCATTCACTCTCTCATTCATTCACTAAGGGATATTTGCAGTGATGCCCAATTAACCTAAACATGCATGTTTTTGGCGGTGGGAGGAAACCGGAGTACCTGGAGAAAACCCACGGTCTCCTTATTGGGAAGACAGAGCACTAACCACTTGGCTACCGTGCATCTATAATAAAATAATATAATAAAAAGGTTGTTGTAAACTTTCAAGTAAGGGTAGTGTAATACTTTCAAGAAATTTGAAAATATGTTTATTTTTTAGAAAAAAAATTAGACCAACTGAACATTCTCCTGGAGTTTGATGTCACAATCCCGAGCCTTATATATTAATATCGTTCAGCCCTGATACTGTAGTTGAGTTTCACATAATGATTGAACGCAAGATACATTATCAGCTTTAATTCATTTGACAACCACATTAACTCAAATAATAAAGTTTGAGTGGCCACAAAAGTCATTCAAGCTGTGTGAGATTTTCCCCGTCATCATTGTGGTTACTGGCTTGTTCGAATGCCAGAGTGAGGTTGTTCCGGCAAAATCAATTTTCACTACACTGTGTTAGGGAATAAGCCTCTCCCAACGTCTGTGTTCAACTTTAATTGCATGATGTAATGCTTAGTGCTGGATCAGAGTAACATTTACTGGGTAATGCCATGTGAGGGAAATCTTAACGTTTAGGGGAAATTTTTTTTAAAAAACAATAAAATGTGAAAACAGACACAGGATTTTGTAAGTGTCAATCTTCAGTTGAACATCTTTCCCAGTATGTAGTCACTCAGAGCAACTACATTAATTTGTGTTGCAGATTTTTTAAGTGCACACTGATCTTATTTGGGGGTATAGGGATGTGAGGCGTGTCGTCACATGGTGATCACGTGACGCATTGATTGGCAGAAGTAGTTAAAAACTTATTGGCGGCAAGCTGAAGAAACACGAAAAAAGACAATGTTTGTCTCTTACTTTGTGACTCGGTTTGCAAACAAGTTTGATAAGACCAATCCAAAGTCTACACCAAAAAGAAAGCTTTTAATTTAACACAGTCTCACTAGATGGTGTACTTCGACACAAAAACAGCGTATTTGGACTACGAGTTCACAGCTATTTTTAGTACTTATGTTACGCCGTACGACATGAAAAAGCGTAAAAATGACACGAGATTTCATAGGATGAGTTTTGGTTGTAGCCACGTGGGGACGTTTCTTCAAGTGAAACGGGTAAGTTCAGGCATAAAGTTACTAAAATTGGTAAAACTAGGTCTGGGGCTTGGGGCAGGTTAAGATTAGAATCAGGATTTCATTAATATTCATAAATAAAAACACGTCTTAACAACCACTATTGTTAGTGACTTTTTAAAAGCAATTTTTTCGCAATATCCTCTAGATCGAGGCAAATGGGGTTCACTATGCAGGGCAGGGATTTATTTAAAACATTAAAATACGCAATGGAGGGACATAACTCCTATGGAGGCTAATGCTACTGGTCTGAAGATAAATCAGAGAAACCCATACTTTGTTATCTCAGATGCAACAAGCACAGCCTTGTCCTGCTCTTTCACTGCCGGGTAAGTTCGCTTTCATATGTTAAGGTCTATTTTTCTCTATTGCAAGAATATTGTTCATTTACGAGGCTATGTTTGCGAGCTAAACTTACCCGTGTTGGCTAAAGCTAAGGCTCGCTAAACTTAGCAGCTTAAAGCGTAACTTCTGCAGTTATATTCTCGTCATGGTATAACTTCAGTCTAGTTTGTGTTCTTGCCTCTAGATCTAACAACACAGTAGGTCCATAGCTATAGCTAAACATTAGTTACCTTTGAGCAGACATTTGTTCGATATTTTTAGCTGGTAGAGGAGCTGCCCCGAGCCGCCCGAACTGTTTAATCCATTGTAGGCACTGCTCCAGTTGTTTTCGGCTTTGGAAATGGAAAGAACACAACTCCTCCGGTCAATATTTCGGGGTATCTGTGGTCCGATTTACATAAACCGTAGGTGCATCGCTTCACCATCTAGCTTGGAGCTCATGATTTGATGGGCCTTATTTACATAGCAACGGTTGCAACGATGTTTGATTGGACAATAGCCATTTTGGGGCGGGGCTCGGGCCAAAGATGCATTTGGATTGAATCCTGCATGTTTGAATAATCTTGTCTTGTTCTGCAGCTGATGCTCCAGTGATCAGAAAATCCCTGTCTTCACCTACCACCTATCCCCACCCACTTCTCTGTATTTACTTGCAGTTACTCAAAGATTAGGATTGCAAGTAATAATAGTAATAATATTGGGGTTCAGAATTGTCATGTACCACTTTCCAACAACAAAAAATAGTAATTTGTAAAAAAAAAAAAATATATATAATATATATATTATATATATATATATATTTTATTTTTTTTATTTTTTATATATATATATATATATATATATATATATATATATATATATATATATTCCTATATACATATATATATACATTCCATATAAAAAAACACAATATATCTTCTTTAAGGAAGCAAAAATCTGGTAGAAGACTTTTAGAGCTTCTTGGAGTCTGAACAGATTCCTTGGACTTCGGACTGCATCAATTATGATAAACATTCTCACACTTAGCACTCACTTATAATTAAATATAATTCTAATTTTTTGACTGAAAAGTAAAGAGTGGCTATTTGTTTATTTCAATATGTGGGTAATTAAAGTAATCTTATCAATTGCCTATTTAAATGAAAACATAAGCAATACAATTATATTCCTTAGTAACTCATATCTTGGCTGCACATAAATCTGCAGTATCATTAACTTAGTAGCCAAAGTCTGTGGATTACATTTGTGTGTAAGATGTTTTCTGAGACTTGTGGACTGTCTTCTGATTGGGGCAGTGGCAAAGAGTGGCTACTTGAATTAAGACGAACAATTTTATTTTGTTACCTGAAGCCATAGAAGAAGAACTTTTGTTTAACCTTTGGAATCATAAAACTGTCATAGTCCAATGAGAACAAAGCAATTTGAACAATCAGTTGTATCAAACTTTACATGCAGATACACATCAGCTAAAACGCAGTAAACGACTTTAACATCTAAAGTGTACAGAAGCAATAAATCTGGATATGTTATGTTTATGTTCTGTGCCAACAAGTGATGTACTGTATTTGTGTTGCATAACATGTACTGCAGAGCCATCAGCCCCTGTCTTCCATCTCTCACACTCACTCAGCCTGTCTGCCTCCAAGCTCTTGTGCCCTGTCCTGCCACTCAAGTCAATGACAGTGCTCCCTCAGTTTATGCAACATTAGACCACTGCATATTCTTCTAAACCAGCCACTGCTTTTGGGAATCTTCATTTCAAAGATAAAATATTAGACAAATAAACACCTATTTTCACAAAGAATGTTTACTACAGTTAAAACCCTATTTCCAAAAGGAGCGGGCTTTCACTGGTGCCTTTCCCCAAAACATTCTTTACAAAATGAGTAAGTAGTACTAAAGACACTAAACGGTTAGAAAACTCAACAACAACTTCTAACGAGGCTCTGACCTCTCCTGAAGTGTTCCATAGGTTTGCAACACACACTTTATAACTTGTGATTTCTGCAAGGTTTTAGTTAGCTGCTAATGACTATGATAAAAACAACAAGGGGTCGCTAATTACTTTGTTGATAAAGTAAATAACACAAATTATTACACAAAAAATCGTTATCAATATTGTTGTAAATCACCTCCTGTACTTTTCTGCAAATTACATACTCATCAAGGAATTTGCATACTTGTAGCTTTTGTCTTGTGTACACAAGTTTTTTTCCAACCAATATCGGGACCTTTACTAACGTCATGCTAACATTCAGTAACTGTACATGGACCTGAGAGTCAAATGCCATTAATTAAAGCAAGACTTTTAAAGAGAGCTTTGCGATCTTTAACTGACAATGCACCTGACAGACAAACTACTCAGGGAACCAGTTTGTGCAGGCAGCCATCTTTGTTTACTAACTGTAAATGGGCCTTTCTATATCACAACGATTTTATGTTAAAATCCATTGTAGTTGTCATGTGTAATTTGATTGGACTTTGTTAACAGTAGCCTACTTAATCACATCGGTGTTAGCTCAGTGTCTTATGTCAAATTCTATCTCTATGGTGCTGTGTTAAGCCAGTCTAATGAATAAATAGTTACAGTTTTTTCAATCGCTTTGGCTCCAAAGTCAAGATAATTGAACACACTTCAAATCTTAACATCCAGGATGCAAAACACATTCTACCTTTGCTACAACAGTAACATCTTTCTCATCTTCACTCTTTTTGCTAAACTCCTCACACAGTTTTTTGCAAAACCTTACACACAATTAGCTTTGCTTAACTCTTCGGTCACTGCTGTTAAACTATGTTTTTATAACTAACACTTTTGCTTCAAAGTGATGTTTTCTTGGTTCAATCACCTGAACAATGAACGCTTGTGACTCTTCTGACAAATAAATCTGGCCCATAAACACAACTCCATTAGGACAAATAGAGTCACATTTGTTTTTAAAGCGTCAAACCAGACAAGAAGAAGTGTGAGCATGTGAGGCGGAAGACATGGAGACAAAAGTGTGAGGAGGAAGAGGACATGGAGACAGAGGACAAGGAGAGAGATGTGGATTAGCAATGAACTACAGACTACACTATTAGATCATCTCTGGACTGACACAGAGAGACAGGACAGATGATTTAGCCAAATTTAAGACACTTCACTGTGGCCAAGATAAGATAGGAACCATTTAGCTCGTTGAATACTGTATTTTATTTGACATTGACAAACAATTTTCTTGTATCACATATTTTAGAATATTTTTGTTTCACAATCTCCTTATTTTCCAAAATATTCTTCAACATAAATTGGTATTATAAGTTGAAATAAATTCCAAACGGTGTTTAACTTTTAAAGGTGAAAATTATTAAACGTGTTGCTTTTGTTTCATGTTCAAACCAAAAAGTGCAGTTAAGAGATGAGTGTTAATCATTTTGACCACAAAGTGTTATTTTCACAAAGTGTCAGGAGTTATTCACAAAAAGTGTAGATATGTTGTCATTCCAAAATGTTTAGATAAATGAGTGACAAATCTGACTGAATATGTAGAGGTTTCGCCATATTTATCACAATTTCCAAAAAATGTGCCAAAGCGATTGAAAAAAACACTGTAAATATCAGGCAGTGAACAGCTAGTTGTGGGCAGATGTAGCAGACATGTTAAAGACTATTTTACAAATAGAAGGAAACAGTCAACAGACTCTTTATTATAAGTGTTAGACGGTTTGTTATTTTATATTTTTCATTTGAATTAAAGTTAGCATTAGCCAATGATCAGAGCCCAATAAAGTTGCACAAACTTGGCTTCATTAGGGTAGCTATTTTATGAAGACAAGCAAGTATCATCATGCCATTCAAACCAATGAATGTACAATCTTGCTCACACTGATGATGCATTTCTGTCATCCTCTGAGTTTGGAACTCGGACCTGAGAATGAGTTTTGTGTGTGCAACTAGAGAAGACGGAAATAAAAAAAGTAAATCTCTGTATAAAAAATTAAAATGATCAACTATGAAAAGTTGGTGTTACATTTACAATTTGTAAAACATCGCAAGACAGGTTTCTCACACGTCCGGGAAAACCTGGAAAAACTGAATATTAATTTGTAAATTTTCTAATGTGAGAAAAACAGCCAAGTGTAATGGAAAACAAAATGTCCTGGAATATGATTTAGTGAGTCTATCATAAAATAATGTGCAAACTGTATTTTTACTACAATTTTTACTACAATTGAAAAGAAAATAACACAGGTGCTATCACTAATGAATCCAGCATGCAGCCATGTTTGAACTTCTACCTCAGGCTTTTCTCACAAGTTTCTGAGTTGGGGATTTCAAGTTGGACAACTGTTCTAAAGAAATTTGCAAGTCAGAACTCAGAAGATCTAAGATCCTAGTACTATGGATGCATCGTGGGAAATTTTGACCCCTAATGCACTAAGAAAAGAATAGTGTGTGAACTTTCAGACACAATCATAGTGTTTCTTTCAGTTAGATAAAACCAAGAAAACTTTCTAAAGGAAGCTCAGTGCTAATGATGCAGCTCGAAGTTTTGTGTAAAATGAGTCTCTGGACACTTGACTGATGTTAAATGTGTTCAATCACAGACTGTTGGCAGGTCAGCTGTGGTGAAGGTAATTGGTACGCTGCAGACATTCATTTTATCCTTCAACACGGCCTTGCTTCTTCATCGTATGAGCTTAATGAAAAGATTTGCTTTGGCATGGCTTAGAAAATCAACAAGATACTTTATTACTTTAAAAAGCACAGACATCACCCCTAAGTGGTTTGTCCCGCCTCTGGTCTTGATGTGTTCACACCAATGTGTTCTCATAGAATGCTTGTATATTCTGCGTGGCTTGACAACACATTTTCACTTTTCTGGGATATTGCATAAAGTTTATACACTATGAAAAGAATAGAATAGACATGATATTTTGGTTGAGGCCGCGCTTGGGGTCAAACAAGTAAGTTTAGGTCTGAAGCTAAATATGGGTTAGTTTATGTCCAGGGCTTAGAGTTGGTTAAGATTAGTATCATAATTATTAAAAACACACCTTTACACTCACAAAAAAGGAACTGTTGCAACAATGTGTGTCACAGACATGCCAAAAATAGAAAATGCGTTGCATATGCGTGCGCCACATGAGACACTAAATACATTATTCACCTTATTCTACCCCTCCCAGTATTCATGGCAGCACACTTCCTGTTTAGCTCTGTTAAGATGGCTACCATTTTGCTTGTCTGTTTTGTGAGGAAATATCAAGCAGATACAGCAACAATTTAGATAAACCCAGCAAATGAATTCCAAAGGCTAGCTGCAGCTAAACAGGAAGTGCACTGCCAAGAAAAGTGGGCGAGGCAGAATAAGATGAACAGCTGTGGTTCACATTCTAGATTTCTTGTCAATTAGGGAAGGTTGGGGGCAAGACACAGTTTGCCATGAAATATTTCAAAATAAATTCCTCTAATTTAGAAAGTGATGATTTCTGGGATTACTAGACTTGTTAAACTTTAGTATTACAAAAATAAACTTTAAACAATATTGATTTTAGCTGCACTCAATCTGATTAAAAGAACATTGGGCTGTAGAATGTTGTAATGTCATCTGGGTTTCCATGAGTTTAAGCTGTCCACAAAAAAAACAAATTTGGGTCTCTAAAGAAAAGCTGAGACAACATTTCACATTCGGCCTTGAGTGTTAAATAGAAAATATCTACAGTATTTTGAAGTGAAAACATTTGTATTTGCTCTGGCATGTTCTTGCAATACACACAAACATTTTCAGAGGATAAATGATGAGTTGCACTTTCGCCTTGCAAAGATTTTGTATGTTTTTCCCCGTGTCTGGGTAAATGAGTTTTTACCAAAATCAAATTGAGTGGGCCTGAAATTTGGCTTTTGGGCATTATCTTTATCATTAAATCAAAAAGGGAAAAGCAGTGCATCGTAAAAACAAACCACATTAAACATTTGCGACATTTCCTTGGTTTGAGTGAGCTTAACTAATTTTACACCTTTTAAATGTGTCCTGGGAAGTTTTGGTGAGATGTTATTTTAAAACCCTAGAGGGCGTCATGCAGAAAGAGCTCATCTCCATTTGTTTACATTGGGAAACTTGTTCCAATTAAACAACGAAACGGGACAACAGCTAGCTGCTTTCATCAGGTAACTTTCAGGTAACTTTTTTAGACTCTTGACGTTAGCTGACAACGGAGCTTTTTTGACGTGTTTCTACTGTTTGTGTCTATGTGCGGAGGCTCTTTCTGCAGGACGGGTGTGCGCGCATCGCCCGTGTTGATAAACAAAAAGTCCCTCTATATCTACGTTTAAGGATTTTGTCAAAAATATGTGATCTTTAGTGAAAACTGCTCTTCTCTACTAATATCAAGCTTTGGCACTAGTGTGTGGTGACTTTAATGTTTTTTGTTATTTTTAGTACATCACAGCAAGCTAATTCTTCATTCCCACAATTTTTTTAACAAAGTCCTCAACAAATTCAGTTAGCAAACTAATTTAGTTTTGACATTTTGCCTTGGTTGCACATTTTGGGGAAATATCTATTTGTGATTAAACAGGTTATGTTTAGTTTTTAGTTTGTAAGCATGTCTGGAAAATTGACAGTTGTGGCCTGGATGATGAAGTCCTCTGATCATCTGCTTTTTTAGGGAAATTGTCAAACCACAATTTGCTATTTCTCAGCTTGTAAGGCTTAAACTGGATTTAGCCAATCAGAGAAAGCAGTTTGAAGGCAGTGGATCTAAGCATCAGAGTTGGCTGTTTATGCAGAACAAGACATGAGAGGTTTGTTTGAGGAGAAAAGTATTTGCTTCCAATTGTATCTAACCCCAACACTAACCCTTGAATGCGAATGATCTTGTCTCCTTACCGGTAGTTTTGTATACAATAACTTCAACCAGATTCAACATAACCACGAAGCTACTCAGGCAAGGGTTATTACAAGTGACAGGGCTCTTGATGTCAGCAATATGATAACAAAAGGATGTACGGTTGCTCTTAAAAACATATTATTCTCATGATTCCAGCACATTTCTTCTCACGGAGCAACATCCTTTTAAAAGCATGAGGCAAACAAACTTACAACTGTGTGGATAATGCTGCATCATACAGTATAGTGGCTCCAGATAAGACGCGCTCCTGGCCACAATAAGAATCCACAGAGAAGCTCGATAATAGAGCCACTGACCCCTAAAGCACACTCCACTCACGGCGGCCATGTTTCCTCCTCTGCCTTCTCTTACCGGGCTTATCTGGCAGAGAGTATAGCGGAGTGTCGCGTGCCTATCTCTTACTGTACAGCCAGCCACAGTTCTCACAGGCGCGTGTCAGTCCCCAAGGTGCACAAGTCTTTTGCTCAGCTTATGGAGTTTCAGCGGCAAAATCAAGCAGGATTACAGTGTACAGGGGAATGGATGAGGAGATAATCTGGCACTTAGACACTGTTTAAAAGCCTGTGCATCAGGAAGTTTAAAGATGGAAACAGACGAGTTTCTTTCTCTGGGGATCTACAAAACTTGCAGCAAAAGACATTTTAAAATGGAGAAAACTAAATAATCTGCATGTTGTGTGAAATGATTTGCACAATGATATATTTTCAAGTTTGTAAAGCACTTACTGTGAGTTTTTGCTAATGTTATAAACAAGAAAATCATTCTTTATACCTTCTTATCTAAGGAACCCTTGGATATGAAATTATGCACAAAATACTTCTAAATCTGATATTTTTACATCTAAAAGTTCAATTTAGTTTTAATGAATCATTTCTGTTATCAATTTTTTTAAGTGACAAGCAAAGGTTTTGTTAACCAAAACCATAGAAGAATCAGCCTCACATTTAGACCCCAGACTTTGTTTGCTTACTTCTGGTCTTCGGAAACTCCATTCCAGAAAGTTTTCATGATGAACTGAGAGCGAGCCGATTTTAGTAACATTAATATAAACCTGAACTACCTGGAGGCAGAAAGTCAGACTTCTAATAGAACTCTGCCAGCAGCTTCATCATAAGCTTGAAGAATCATTATTTCCACCTATAGATGTTTTTATAACACAAATGGTCTAAGCATCAGCTAAAGCCAGTGTTACTGCTGCAAAACAGACAGACACTTTAAGTTCACTTTATTTTTATGCATTAAACTGCAAACTATTTTACTGGTTCCTTTATGTGTGTACCTTATATGTTTTATGTATCTGTGTCAGAGGGAGCCAGCACAAAATATAAGTATCAAAATCATCAGTGCAACAAAATTTTACCATCATGTTGTAGTTGTATCTGCTGCATACATTTCCACGTTAGAAAATATTGCATTTTTTAAAAGGGCATTCGCAATAAGGTAAAGATAAATACCGCCAGTGATGTCTCTATACATTTTGCTATTTTAGTGCTGATCAAGTTACCTTAAAGAAGATCATTTTGTTTAACCAACGCAAATGTCAGGAGTGGCTCTCAGCGACCCGACTAAACACAGTCTGATCAAGCTGGGCTAAAGGCTGCGATTGCCATTCACACCAACGATTACAGGCCTATGTTTAATCAGGTGCAAATACCTCCTGAGTCTGCGGACACATCCTCTCAGCTTTGGCCAAAGGGCTCCTGTTCTGCTTAATTAGAGAATTAGGAGGTTAGACAGGGCGCGTCGCTGTGGGCTTTATTCATGACAATCCCTTCTTTAGCCTTTGGAAAAACACCAATATGTATAAATTACAATTGTGATGCTATGTATCTTCAACTAGGTAAGCTTGTTGTGCAATATACTTGTCAATTTCTATAAAACATTTGCAAAAATGTGCTAAATGTAGTAAAATGAGCAAACCAAAATAAACCTACAGTCAGGTCATTCAAAGATCACGTAAGCCTCAGGTAGGTCTCATTTTGCATTTAGCGGTTTGTCTTTGTTTGGACAAAAGTCTTTACTGCACAAAAAATAATTATTTGAATGCGACAGTAAGTTGGAGTTTTTTGGTGCATTAATTACTGGGCAAAAAAAACATACAGACCAAAACTTAAACTATAGGAAATATGCCATTCTAAAAGGTGTTTGGGTGAGAATCCTAGGGGAATCCTGTCACATTGCAAGTGAGGTTGACTTTTACATATAAAAATAACCACGGGTAAACAACCTGCAGAGACAAGGCTTAGTGACTTTTGAATATGTCATTCTGATTTCAGCAAGTATGTCTGAGGGGAAGAAACTACACCATAAAGAGATCAACCGTTATGAGTTTTATCTTTGTTTGAAACAAAAATGTTTTCAGTTGATGTTTTTCAAAGCCAATTTCTGAGGCAGATTTTCTTAATTTAGTTTTGAAAAAGCATAGCTGAGATGAAAGAGTACAACCAAAGAGAAAAACTGAATAAAACATGCATATCACACAACATTTTATTACAATTTATCATTGCAGCCACTAGCTTTCTCTGTACTAAAGCACATTAGTTCATATTGACAAACAAACAAGCACTTATCAAAGCTTGTGCTGCAGCCAGAGTCACAGAATAAGAACAAAACAAGTTTTACTGTTTCTCTCCAAAACTGAGTGCAGCTCTTCTGTGCAAAATTAAGGCCAATAGTCAATATGACCAATGAGAAAAAACATTAAAATATTGGCCCCAAAGAATCAGCCAGTTGATATATATACAGTTATTACATAAGATTTAGATAAGATCTAGCCTGATATTAGAGTCAACTTAAATATCACTTGTGAATAAACAAACACAATTTGCAGTTCAGCATCTGAACCCAGAGATAAATTAGAGATGGACCAAGAACTATATAAGAACTGATTAAAAATATTGAATATGTCGATCAGCCGGTCAATGATAGTGCCAGCTATTCTTTTTCAGAGACAATTTACTTCATTAATTTGGTGGAAGGAGATAATGCACTCCTGCCTATTGACTGCTGCTGCTCAAACTTGTGATGGCCCTCTTCATAAGTGTCCATTATCCACTGGACTCAACAGTCACTTCACATCACGGATTAGATGTCAACTTATACAACACATCACAGCTGATTAGGACGTCTCTCTCCTGGTTGATACAAATCTAGATCTATTTCTTTGTTTTTAATTCATAATAAAGTTCAATCAGGCATTGTCATGCTTCATCAGCTTGTCAGTGCCTGATCTACAGTCAAATCCCAGAAGCTAAGCAGGTTGAGCCTCGGCAGTATTTGGAAGTGTCTTTGAGTGTAGAGAAAAGCACTAGGCCTATATAAATCCAATGCATTATTAATGTTAATATTAATAAAATCTATGTATAAAACACATGTTCTCACACCTGCATCAGCCAAGTGAGGAGCAAGTTTTAGCCCAGTTAGATGACATCTTATAATGCATTTTAAGACAAACCGTACTCCACATTACATGTCTTTGTCCTATTAGAAAGTCTGTGGCCTGCACTTTTTGACATGCCGCAAAATCTGAGATTTTAAACTCCTCTAGAGGGCAGCTGGTTTTATTTGTGCATGGTTGTAAGCTTTTCATTGATAACAAGTTGTAAATAATTCATGTTTGACTATAATTTCACTCACAATTTGCACTCTCACATAACATCTGAAGGACAGACTTCTTAAAAAATGAAAGTGAGCCTCATAGATACGGTTAACAATCTTGTTTACAGTACTTCTCTTGGGTGCCAACAGCCCGAATATAGGCCCATAAGGTGTACTTCAGACTGCCTGTGCTTCTTAACCAGAGAACAGGCTCGACGCAAGAGTCTGCTGTCGCAAATGTTTTTCAAACAAGGCCTGGCGGAGTTGTGGGTGAGAAGGTAACAAACACTATTTATGTCACAATTCCAATTTCAAGAGTAAAGCTTATCGTAGTTCTTACCTCAAAGTGATTTGAAGAACCAAGAATCTATTCAAGCCTGAAGTGACTTAACATTTTACAGTAGTGTAACTTGAAGCAAAAAAGTGTCTTGCTCACAGACATTAGTATACCAGTAGAAAAGCTCAATTGAGGGCAACCAAGAGATGTAAAATATTGTGGATTTGAAAGTTAACACAAATATTGAATTGCAGTAGGAGCAACATCAGAATATCACACTTCAATGCTACAATCATGAGAAAATTCAATCAATCACAATTGGTTGAATGACTGATTATTCACAACTACTGACAGCAAACAACACAATAACACTACTTTTTCTATGTGGCATTAACTCTTTGTTGTTTCATTATTTTCCCCGAGCGCCATTCAGCGGCAGTACACTGCTCCTGACAGACGCCGCAGTGGCTCTGCAAGATGGGTCAAATGCAGAGAATGAATTTCCCTCTCAAGGGTTCAATAAAGTATCTGTCTGTCTGTCTGTCTGTCCGTCCGTCCATCCGTCCATCCCTCCCACTATCCATCCATCCATCCATCCATCTATCCATCTATCCATCCATCTATCCATCTATCCATCCATCTATCCATCTATCTATCTATCTATCTATCTATCTATCTATCTATCTATCTATCTATCTATCTATCTATCTATCTATCTATCTGTTATATTGTGATAGCCATCTTGTTCCTCTGCTTGTTCCTCTGCTCAATATAATTTCACTCCAGCGTAGGTCTGAACCAACCTGGGTCTTTTGACTCATGTAAAATATTAACTTACAATATGTAATTGTATCTTTAATATGTAATATGTAAAAAATGTGCAATGAGAGTAATAGAGTTTGCATATGGTGTTTCTTTTTTTTTTTCTCGGGTAATTGTCTTCAGACAAGTCCAAACAAAATGTCTGCCACCCTTGTTTGGCTGCTATTCATCTTTAGCTACTCTTTCTTTACCTGCTCCTGGCTCCTAAAGCTCACATTAGCAGACACATTTCCACAGTTTGCACCTCCCTCCGGTCCTGCTGGTATTGCCTGCCTGAACCACCTGCAGCCTCCTCTTTCACAGTGCTGTGGGAGCATGTCATCCATCAGGCTTGTCGGCAGTCGCTCTGGGGCAGTTGGCAGTTGCTGCGTGGGACTCGAGTCATTTCCCCGCTCTGATTATCCTGCTCTGGTCTCTGTGGGAACGGCCGGCTGCCACTCGGGGCTTCACCAACACTGCCTCCTCTGCACCTTCTCCTCCTCTGCACACCACTTTCCTTCAATGCAAGCACCCAAGTTACATTATTTTAATATGAATTTCATCTGCCCACTCAGCACAGCTCCAATCTGAAATCCCGGAGATGCACCCAGATGACAAGCATTTAAGAACAAGCCCCGTTTCATCAGGGATAGATAAAAGGAGATCAGTTGTGGAGGAAATGTGTGGGAAAAGTGAAGAGCAGAGCCACAAAAGAATAGATTAGACACTGATGAATTGGCTATAATAAAATACATGAAGAATACAGATCTGGGGCAGTTGAAAAAGTCACCGGTAGATATGCAACATGAGCTTTTCTTATGTTATATATTATATGCACCTATAATTTCTTTTTAAATATCAATAGATTATTTTTGTTATTTTAATATTGCATTGAACATTGAAATGTAATGTAATATATTGTGTTAAGGACAATAGACTGTTCTAACATTCTCAAACCTCAGCAATCTAACTTACATGTAAAATAAGAAAAACAAGAGCTTCACAATAATTACAATTAAATTAAATTATTACTGTATTTTGACAAATGTTACAACCAGCACTGCCCTGAGTCAAGGTGGATAAAACCAATGTGTTGTGTTTCATGCTGCACTTGTGCCAGCTCCTCTGCTCGTCCTGACAATCTTCCCTTGAGACGGCTCATAAATGCCGCTTTATACAGCTGTAAGAAAGTTCATCTGGCAGCAGGGCTGCTAACAGGAGCTGGCCTACTTTCACCCGCAATACTTCTCTTTTAGGCTGCACTGTTGTGGCAATGAGGTTAAGGCTATCGAACAGAAAACATGTTTGATACAGGCTCAAAAAACATGACTATAGTTATAACCTACTGTCATCTCATTCAGACCTAATCACATGAACGTTCAACATTTGAAAAGTTCACTAAAAGCTCTTAACAAGTATCATGAATTCTTCATGGAACTAAACATTACAGCCAAATTGGTCAGGTGTGTTAGGAAGGAAAGCTAAAATGAATATAACTTTGTTTAATTATCTTTTTTATGTTCACTTAGGGGCAAATGCATTTATTCCCGTTCACCATTTCTATGCAATACACAAAACAGCAGATGTAACGAGAAATCCAGTGTTGCTTTAATGAGTTGTTATAATAAATGTGAGTCTTTAGCTCGACAACCACACAAACTAGTTGCTGTAACTGCAATGTGTGGGTTTGATGGAGGTGATTAAGTGGGAGGAAGACAGCCAAGCCTATGATTTTACTATTTACAACAAAGCTACATGTAGGCCTACTGAACTACGCTTCTTGGTTCTCAATCTGGCAACAATAAGCAATTCAATAACCAAATTGATGAATCTCAAAAGATCATTGCTTTGAACAACATAGAATTGAGTTACACATTTTCAACATGGATTGATTGAAAGTTATCAACAAAAGGTAGAATGTTGAGACAAACACTTCATATTATTGGTCAAAGCTTTAAATTAACAGCAAAATCAAACTTTCTGCACCTAGAACAGACAAACAGACATATTTCCCATCCAAAAATGCTGTTGCAATGTTTTCTTAACCAAATTAGCTAAATGTAAGTATGCTAATAGTCTAAATACATCTTTTTACGTCTCCATGTAAGCTTTGGTTCATGTGGGCATGATGCCTTTGGATTCTGCCCAAACCACAATGTTACCCTGTGATTGCACTGATCCAGTGGCTTGAGCCCAAACACAGACACAGCAGGAGGAACACTTGATTCTCCTGAGTTTGTCAACTAACAGATATCACTGGAATTCATCTTGCTTTTAGGATAAAAGAAAGTAAAATAAATATAGTAAAATAAATAAAATGATGAAATCTAAAATCCTGGGACATTCTCAGAGTCTGCCATCACAGTCTATAGAAAAAAATCTGAATATTAATACATCAGCTGTTATTATGAGTTTGTCTGATTGGGACCAAGCATGTTAATGAACCTACATGATACACATCTTGTTACCAGGCAGGACTGTAGACATATTACATATTACTCCATTGTCACGATGTTAACACACTTTTATTCATAAACCAGCGCAGAAACACACAGGAGGCAACATGAGTGAAGTGCTGTGCCCAAGGGCACACCAACAGTAAACACTTCAGAGGTTTCAAATGATGTAGTGAGTGTATAGCCTTAAGTGGCTATGTGATCTGAAAGGCCTAGTTTCATTCTGTTAGACAAACTGCAGAGGCAAATTCCAATTATAGGCCATGCCTAAATCAACATCTCTCCCTCCACTGACCCAAGAACACTGCGGATCAGGGCACACATGCTACAAATTAGCTCATTTAAAAGAAAGTCATTAGTTTTCAAAGACATTGTCAATTTTGGCATTAGGTAGAGCAGTTTTATACAAGGAGTCCAATTATGTTCAGGCCTTTAAGATGTTCAAAGAAGGACTCGGAGGAAACAAATGATCTAAGAAGACATATTAGAGGAGAAAGGAGAAGCAAAGATTCCCTCATCCAACCAGAAATCCAATAAGAAAGCCATTAAAAATACTGCTTCATCATTACTATACACGACAATTTTCAAATTTAATTAAGCTTGAGCCAAAGCATTTATCTACCATCAGCTGCTCAAATCTCATTACAGAAGTGAAGATACATGGCTTGCTAATATTACACACAGACTCATAGACAGCAACACAATCTTTAGACCTGTACTGAAAGAAGCTAATTATGTCTAAATATGTATTAAGTCTACAGACAGATTGGCGGATGGTTATGCAAATTAATTAATTCATTGTATTTACAAATGTATACAACTTTTTATACTAAAAATTATATTTTTGAGTTGGAGGTGTGAGGAAGCCGGAGTACCTGGAGAGAACCCACAGTAACATGAGGAAAACCCAGGCGTCGAACTCGCAATATTTTTAAGAAGTTAGAACACTAACAACTCTGCTTCTGTGCAGTGCACTAATACAAAATATATATAGCTTGGTGGTTTTATGGTTAATCATAAGAGAGGAAGGACATGGGGAAGTTAACTCGTGGAAGACAGTCACAAGAGGGTCAACACTCTGAGACTCTTATATATAGTCATGTTTTCCTTTTGACATGTGATAAGCTAATGTTTGTTTTGCTAAATATAACTAGAATAACAAAGAATAATAGTGCATAATAGTAAATGTATGTTTTGAGAACCTGATCTATGCAATTCCATCTGATAGAAATGTGTCTCAGGGCTTCAAAGTCAAATACAAATAATAATATCACGTTATTTGATTCTCCTTTGAGATTCAAAACATCTTTTGGCTTTGAAAATCTCAAGAGAAAGCTTTACATTTCCTGACAGCCATCTCCCACATCTTTAATGAACAAAGAACAAAGATTTCTCCAAGTGAATCCCCATCACAATGAATATGCTCGACACATTTCTCCCTAGACACAACTCAAAGACTACAAACAGTGCAGTGATGTTTCATAAAAAGGTGATCACTGTTGTATTCTGTCTCTTGTTTATTCCCCCATCAGCAGCGCAGAAGACGTGTTACACTGGTTTATTTTGTGCATACTTGGGTGATTAATGGTGTCAGCCTCTAAAAATCTGACAAAGTGTGCACACTTTGCACAAAGACAAACACGTTTCATAACAGCATCAAAAAAGCAGCTGACACTTGGGACACTTGGACAATGGAGTGAAAACTGGTCAGGCAGAAAATGTGCTCGCATCATTCTGTGCCACGAAATGATGACAATGCAAAGTGCTGTGTTGATAGCCCTCACAGAAGTGTAAAATGGCTCAAGGGGAATCACACAGAAGATTATTTGTCCCAAAAAGCTCATTATAGTACACACTAGCACTAGTGGCACTCTCTGATCATAGAAGAAGAAGCAAGATAATAACGATAAAAATCAATCTAATACATGAGCCAATTTACGTTTCGAGCAAATATGATGCATTACTTGCGTTGTTCCCATTCTTCATTCTAGTAGCAAAGCCCAGAGTCATGTGTTTCCTACATCAGGAATTGAGTTAGAGCTCCAGTTACTACCTACAAAGGAAATTACACAGGGGGAACAATAAGACGCATCTTGAATGGATGATACAAGGACTTAAAAACAGTCTCAGAAAGAGACCTATGACATCACAGATAAAGGACATTCAAAACTGTGTTTTCGGGGGCTCAAAGGGGAACAAAAATTGCTCAAATGCAAAATCTCAGCTGTGTTTTTGAAGAAGCAGAACAAGATGAAAAAAATAAAAAAGTAGATTTTTTATAAAACTGGGATAACATATATATTTATATATGTAGTTTTGCCCCCTACAACTAACAAATAGCACATTTTTTCTCTTGTGAGTGTTGGACAAAGATCATATATCAGCATATTTACCATAGATGTACAATGACAAACCTTGGTATTGGAAAAGTACAGTTGATAATTCATTTAACCCAAGTAAACCAAGTCTTTCAAGCACCCAACAAACAAATCTGTCTGCTTAATGTGGTTGCAGAATGTCCCACCTTCACCAGCAACAGTGATACTGCATATTGTATAGAGATATTTTCTTGGTAAGACATATTTTGGGCTATTTACTGAATAACAATATATTGTAATTCTAGGTAAATTAAGCTAATAAAAGTGATAAAAACATAGGTTGTTAGTATAAGTTAGTATTTAAGATATTAAGTTAAGTCCAACAGTTAATTATTGACAGTTTCTACTGACGGTTAATGAGATGGATTTAGATCAGCCTGCCTATTCCCCAAACGACTTGTGCCCTAGAAGCTCTCAGACTGATAACTGGAATCTGGGTGAAGAGAGGAGACTGCTGGACCAGGAGGGAGTCCCTGAGAAAGGCAGCTGTGATTGATGTTTCTGGGGAAATTTCAACACTTTCAGCACCCAGCAGAGAGCCTGAGATGGAGAGAAGGCCAGAATACACAAAAAGCCAATACATGTTTCAAAGTTACAAAGCTCTGAAGGCAAGTTTTTACTTAAGTGCAGTTTTGATGCAGAAACACCAGCATATTTTTTAACAAGTTCTAGTTAGAAGAATATGTTTTGATTCTAGTTTTAGCATTAATTGTCTGCGGATTGATTGTTTTGACAGAGGTTTGTCCACCACTACTAAGAATTAAAGGAAGATTTCAGTGACAAATAGTGAGACCAGCTGAATAAGTTTGGAGACAGCAGAGGTGAGAAACGAACCGACAGCTGATCCTCGAGAGTGACAAGGATCAGAAATGTGTGAATCAGACGGACAGTTCAAGCTATGAGGTTTGAAGGGTGCTTTTAGAGAGGCCAGAAAGAGATATTGGACATGGTAGCAAATGGTCTGTAGATTTTTGGATGAGAAATTGGTCTGGACGCTAAAAAAGAAGATAGTGTCTCGCCACACATCAACGACTCTCACTGCCAAGGATGTTTATGGATACGAGAATTCAAACTGCCAACCTTTTGATCTATTGGAATTTTAGTTGCATAAATTATCATAATTATTTTGTCTGCACAAAACAAGTCTAAAAACTATGATGTTCTCTTTAAATGACGCTGTGTTAATAAAAAGAAGATGAAGTTCATTGTAAAGGTAGTGTGGAAGTCTGGAGGACATTGTGATGAACTGTGGATTCTGAGGAGACCAGAGTCACCAGAGGATGGGCCAAAACACTATCATCAGGGTGAAACATGAGAGAAAGAAAGGAGCATGCTGGTTTGTGTAAGTGTAAATTAAAATAGCAAATTAGGTTAATATTGCGTTCAAAGGAGACCTGATATGTCATATCCACTTTTCTGCATTTTCACAATATTGAAATCAAATGTTTCAAAAAAAAAAAAAAAAAAGGTTACATTATAGAAATGCAAAATTGTAAAAACAGGGGTCTTTTATACTAAATGCAAAACTTGTGTAATCATCTAGAACTCTAAATGCATGAGCGACAGTGTGTTACAAAAACAACTTTAAAAACACCTGCCAAAAAGTCACTACATTACAATCATTTGATTCCCGCTTTCTCCTTCTCTCAGTTTAGCAGTGGTAACTTTTAACACTTTGCAATTTGTCGCAGATAATTAAGCTTTCTATTGATTTTATGATTGTCTTTGTTTCCCTAAAGAGTTCCCTCATGTTCTCATTGAGACAGATCAATACCTAAAAGAGGAGCAGACTGTTTTATCACTGCACATAAGCACTTAAGGAGCACTCAATAGCTCTGGGTCGGTTGGTATATTGCTACAGTACTTCCCATAACAGTGGTCTGTAATTTTCTATTTCACAGAATAAAGTGCTACAGTCTGATGCCAAGAACACCAGTGCATGACCCAATAAACATTTTCCCTACAGTTGTTACCGTAAAAAGTCTTCAAGTCTTTGCATCTCTTTTGCAACAATGATGAAATAAATGAGTCCTGTGATGGAAACTGTCACTGCCAAATCCCAACACCATTGCCGTAAACAAGCTCTTTCAAACAGTTATCATGTTAATAAACTTTGTCTTTATTTGTGCCCTTTGTCCACACTTCAATCTTTCTTGGTGCTTAATTAAAAGTTAGCATGCTCTCACCAGAGAGCATGATCATAGCATAATGATGATCACACTAGTGAGTGAAGGAGAGGTTCTGCAGGTCAGAGTTCACAATGAACACTGCTAAAGTGTCATTGTGCAAGTGTCAATCATCTATAGTTAAGCATGTGTGACATAATGTGAATCATCTGCATTCATTTAAGTCATTTTACCTGCTATTTCTGTAGGGCTGCTCGATTATGATGAAAAAAATAATCATAGTAATTTAAATCATTATTGAGATTGTTCAAACGATTATTTGCTTAGAGAGACTGCAGAGTGTTTGTGTTGAGAGTGAAGAGATCAAATTAAATATGTGACAGATCTCACAAAAATAAACGTAAGTATTCTACACTTGTAAGAAACCACCTGCATTCCATATCAAGGAATGTTGTGAGACTTATGAGTTACGGTCAATAATCACGATTACTCGATTCCACAGTTTTGTAAACACTTACAGTACTAATTGTAATTGAAATTAAAATTTGATTAATTGCACAGCCCTAAAGTGATTTTTTGTTTATCAACACGGGCGATGCTCACGCACCCTGCCTCCAGAAAGAGCTGCTGCTCATTGACACAAACAGTGGAAACAAGTTGAAAAAGCTCCGTTGTCAGCTAACTACAAGAGTTTATTACTTTGCGAAAACAAAAGGTATGCTGCTAAGTTAACATTTGTGAATGAAATTCGACCATACAACCTTTAAAAGTTACATTCAGGTGAGTAAAAAATGGCGAGAAAAACACTGCTTCAGGAGACAGACCAGTTCACACCTGATTAAAACAGCCTGCTGTCGTACACAATCCATGAGAACACGTTGCAAATTCAAAGAAGTTCCTGAGCTATCCACAGACTGGCTTTTTCTGCATAACGCATGCACAATAGGGCAGAAAGTGACGTCTATATTTATGTGCTGTGAGTTTTTTAGACAGTGCTGAAGGATGTTAAATGTATTTGCATTTTAAAAGTTAGATCTTGATCTTTGGATGCATTTTGCACAGATTCATATTTCCACACTGACACAGTGATACGGACACTGTGGGTCAAAAAAGGTTATCTTAACTTATCAAACAAAAGAAACTGTCACTCTCATTGGGTCATGGCACCAGATGGTTCTTCCCAGAGTTACCGTCCTAATTTCACAATGGCACCTGAGAACACCAAAAGTCTGATGCTGACTGATAATTAAATTCAGCAGCAACCTGACTTTCCTGGAACAGGAAATTCTACTCTTAACTCTTAACTGTCACAGTCAATTTTGAATCAAAAATTATTTTGTGATTGCTACATATAAAGTGATTTAGTTTTGCAAAATGAAATCAACCTAACAGTATAAATTATTTGCAGTTTATTAAAGAATTCTCAAAATTCTAAATGTATTAATCTCACAAATAAATGAATACAGCAGCTGTTCCTATTTAGTGCACATCCCGCTTAGATGTAATTTGTTGCTTTATATCAGACATTACTATTGTTAAGCCAAACATCTCTCAAAGAAACCCCAACTATCTCAAAAATCTACTCAGAACTTGATAATAACTTACTGTTCGCACATAGATACTACACAAACTGAGACAATACATTTAGACGTAAATGTAACATGATACAACATCAACAATATCTCACTTTCTGAGACTGATTTGTGGTTCCCATAAATGGTATAAAAGGTCAAAAAACAAACAAGTCTATTATACACTTTGATAAAGTGGTTTAGATTGAAAAGTGTCAAGTGTGTTATGCACTACGAGAAAAAGCTGGACAGATGAACAGGACCACAGCAATCATGTCATACACTAATCTTAAATACTGGAAGGTTCATTACAAGAGCCCCCAACATGAGCCGCCACAAAGACACAAACAAACTAGTCTAAAGGTCAATTCAGAGACTCACCAGGCTATGTACGGTGTATCTGTTTGTTTAGGAAGCCAACACATTGTCAGTGATACAGACACAATAACAGCTCCACAACCTGCAGGACCACAAATGCAATGTAATTTTTTATAGTGTTAAAAAAAAGGTGGTCAAGAGTCTCCCCGGTAACACCATCACAGTCTATTTACTTCTGCACTATATGTAATTTGCTGTGTGTTGTAAATTGTGCTCAGATAAACAAATTACACTCCAGCACTGTGTTGTCAGCATATAAAATAAAGCAGAGGAGGATAATGAGGCGAGAGGGAAGTTGATGCCTGATACTTATCTAAAAAAACTGAAAGAACTAACCTGCTTTATTTCACAATCTGAACTATGGAAGATAAAAACGCTGAATCTGAGGTGAAGAATTACTGTCTTTGTTCAGTGCAGGTCCCTTGTGTTTCCTGTGGCTCTTGATCATAATGAATGGCAAATACGCCTAGTGGTAATTAGAAAGAAGCTTGTAATTATATCTCTAAGGGAGCTGTGCCAATACCACTGTAGCACCTCACAACGCTGATGCTCAAACCTACGCTCTCCTCCTCACTACGCCTGCCTGCTCTTCATCACAAACTCCTCAACATAGAAATAAGTTCTTGCTCCAAACATGCACAGTAGGCACAATCCTCCAGTTACGGTAAAAAATACAGTAACATTTTTGGAATTGTATTATTTATGGTAACAAAAAAGAAATGCTAAGAAGGTGTTAAAAAAGTGTTAGAAAAATGGGGAATGAGGCTTTAAGGATCCTATAGCATTTGCCTAATACTTAATCTTCAGCTTAAATGCTTGTGTTAGCACATTTCTGTTGAATATTGTCTTGCATTGTTATTTGTATGCACCAAAAATATACAGAGATGTCAATTTTAGTCAGTATTTTGAAACCGACTTCGTGCACTACTCCAGTGCCATTGAAGGATGGGCCAATGCCCACACAGTTTCTGAAAAAAAACAAAAAACAACGTAGATATACAATGAAATGTCAAAAAACACATGAGGAGCACTTTTTCCACACCTTTTTTTACGTAAATATGTTACAAAAACCCTAAATGTAAAATAACCACGGATTTTGGTTGAAGCCACGTGGCACCTTTTTCTTTGATTTTAACGGGTAAGTTTAGTCTTCAAGTTACTAAAATGGGTACGTTCAAGACTGGGGCTTGGGGTAGGTTAAGATCTACTAGTTAAACTCAAAGAAAATGTTGCCACATGGCTTCAGTCAAAACTCGTGGTTGTTTTTATGTTGGCTTTTCATAACATGTTTACGTAAAAAAGACATGAAAACATGCTCATCGTACGTTTTTGACATTTCGTTGTATATGTACGTTTTCTTCAGAAATTGGGTTGCGAATGCAGAGGACACATTTATATGTATGTTTAAATAGGACGTAGCAGAGAACAATGGTCTACATGGAGTACTCCAGTAGCTAAAGAGAGACATAACCTCTGCAGAACAGCTTCTTAGTGTCACATTAGGAAGGTGTGTCATTGTTTCATTATGTCATCTTACAAAATATACAGATTTTGTTGGTAAAGCGTTTAAAAAGGACGTATTGACAAAATGTTTGAGTAATACTGCACTGTTCTGCATTTAAGGCTCAAAATATCTCTGCCCCTGGAGTATAAAGAGGGTCTCTGTTCTGCCATGTTATAAGATAAAGTAAGATCAATATAAATGAAGTCTTCTTTACAAATTCTTACATAACCTTACTTTGCTGGTGTTGGTGGAGTTATATTAGTGCTACAAAAATAGTAAAACACTTGGCCAATGCTGATTTCTACCCAACAAACATGGCAGGATAGAAAGAAGTGAGCACATAAAATCACCAAAATATTTGAAAAAAAAATGTTGCTTGACAGTCTTTAAACCAGAATGATAGCAATCTGTCGCTGCATCTGTGAGTTCACCTCAATAAGGGACATTTTCACAGGATGGACAACAAAACTTTTGGCAGTTTTTTGTGTTTTTGCTAGTGCATTGATTCACAACACAGTACAACACAGTGATATGAATGAAAAAACAAAATCTACAAAATTGGGCAAATGGAGTTTGGAAATCTGAGAAATTTTACCAAAAGGACAAATCATTGACTGGAGCTCGGTGAATTAATGTAAAGCCTCATCTAGGACTGGACAGTTTAAAAACAAACTTTTAATTTTTGGAACATAACTAAACATCTTTAACTTCAAATCTCTACCAGCACAGAGCATATTTTTTCTTCCAAGGTCTGGCTTCTGTTTCAAACCCCATGTTTTTACTGACAGAGGATTAGCTGGAGCTCCTGATTCAAAAAACTCTCCTAAATAATTGACATTTTGACTCATCTTTTTTACCAATCTAAATGAACACCATCAAGAAAAAAAACAAGAATATCAATGGTCAGCAGGATCCAAAAGTCAGCAAGCCACTGTTATGCTGCAGACTTTTGTTGAACAGATTTGATTACAAGCCTACTGTTTACTTTCTACTCTAAAATCTACAAAACATTTTAACACGTGTGATCCAGAACACATGCACTAGGTGAGAAAGCACAAAGGACAATATTCATGGATTGAAATAAATGATATTGTAACAACTCTCTCAGATTATTCAAGACCTTATTGATTGTTTGTTAAAAATAAATGAAATAAGTAAAATGATTTACCCTGCAAATCTGGCATTACAATGTGTGAGCAATCAAGGCAACATTGATTTTCCATTAGGAATCGATTGTAATGCACATGCAATGCTATGTATGCACCATACCAAGACCTGCATAGGGAGCCACCAAAACACATTCAGATATACATTTCTCATCATTCATGTTTCTGTTCTCCTGCAGGAAACCAAATGCTGTTGATTTAGAAAATAGAAATCTTTATAATCTCTCCGGAAACTGCATCAATGAAACTATATGACTTGTGCACATGGCTTTTTAAATTTTAATTGTCAGCATTGCAATTTGATTATAACTGTCTGGAATGATATACTCCATTTTCTTCCAGATGTGTACTTCTAGAACACACACTATTACTATTTGGGACTTAGATATTTTTAATGCAAAACTAAGCTTTTGTCGTGGCTTAATCGTCCGTGCTTTTGGTAAGTCAAAGCACAGCGGTGTCAGAGCGGGGCATTGGGATCAATTGACGCATAGACTTGCATGTATGACACTTTGTTTGGGTCTTCACTCACCACTGGAGTTCTTGCCGCAGATTAGGTGTTGATACGGCTGCAGAAGACCCCAGATCTCAGAATCACTGTTGATTGCTTGCTCCAGTGACTCCAGAGAAAACTTGGGGATGCCATTGTCTCTCTCCAACAGGGCGCTGCGCAGTATTCGACTGAACACGTCTCTGAAAAGATTCTCCATGCATGCAGCGAGGTAAATTGCTGCATGCTCGTGGATTCTTAGCGCCACGCGACTGTCCACCATCCACCTGAAAAACTTCCCCACTGAGAAAACTAGTCCGCAGCGCGCGGACTTTCCTCGGCTGAACTTGTCGCCAGTAGTCATGTTGTAGAGTGACAGTGCGCTCACCGCTGCGGTGATACAGTTTACAGAAATGGTCCATGATAGAACCATCTTAATTGCACTCTGGATCTCGTGCTTGGTGCACTTGGCATAGCGCAGACTCAAACGCTGTGCCTCGCGGGCCACCCGTACAAGCGCACGGCTGATAAGAGCCGAGAGCCGAGCCAGGACTTCAGGTGGTGGGCTCCCCGCCATCAGAGTCTCATCCTTCCTAAGCGCACCCTCCACCTCACCCAAGCTCCACGGCACGTCCTCCAGCTCGGGCAGCTTGAGGGACTGGCCCGAGCACTCCAGTATCTCCGTGTCCTCCGCCAGGACTGTGTTGACCGTGTCCAAACTGTTGTGTCTGCTGTGCATAGATTCTGTCAGATGCCAGCAGTTGCCCCCATGCAAGGACTGATGCGTGTCGGAGCAGCACAGCGACACGCTGGATGACCTGACCGAGTCCGCAGCTCCACCATAACCAGAATCCAGAGTTAGATCCTCCAGTGTCCTCACGACTGTTTTACCCTTGCCTGCCATGACTGCACCGCATACTGTTAGGTATGCAGGGATCACCGTTCAAAGTCACAAACTCGTCCAAGTGCTCACGACTCTCACGACAAGCTCTGGTCGTTTCCCAATTAAAGCCAAAAAGACACAAACAATACTCTTTTGCAGATGAATGCAGAAAAATGAACCATTTTCCTCTCAGTTATTCCACAAGTTATTCCACGCGCTGATCTCGGCGCTTACTGCAACAAGCGCATGGCTCACTGACTGGGAGGAGGGACTAGGGGGGCCTTTACAAACCAATCCGCGTGTCCTTAAGCCAATCTAAAGCCAATGATTGATACGGACAACAGGCTTCAGCTTAACATTGGCTACCTGCTGCTCAAGTGTGTCCGGTACAGTAGGCCACCCTAACTCAGGGAATATGAGTGTGTTAATTAAATCTACAGCTGTGAATCTGATGGTGATGGTGATGGTGATGATGGTGGTGATGGTGGTGGTGGTGGTGGTGATGGTGATGGTGATGGTGGTGATGATGATGGTGATGGTGGTGGTGGTGGTGGTGATGGTGGTGGTGGTGGTGATGGTGGTGGTGATGGTGATGATGGTGATGGTGGTGATGGTGATGGTGATGGTGGTGGTGATGGTGATGGTGATGGTGATGGTGATGGTGATGGTGGTGATTGTGATGGTGATGATGGTGATGGTGGTGATGACGACAATGGACTTTTAATGCAAGAGTGGTGCTGTTACATTTGTTCTTCAAATTTCTGTGCTGGAATTATTTCTGGCGAGAAGGGTCAAAGGTCTCTAGGGTGATTTGTGTGAAAAGTTGACATAATGAAAAAAATTAAAAAAAGTCACTGGGTAAAATAAAATAACATTTGAAGTTGATTGGGGACATTAAATATGGCTGGGAAAGCATACATTTATAAGCAACTATCTTTATCAAATAGTTCGTTATTGTTTGTTTGTTTGTTTGTTTGTTTGTTTGTTTGTTTGTTTGTTTTTTATTTCCCATTAGGTCATTTGTGTCAGTAGTAAGCTTTATAAAAACAAGAATATTTGCCTGTAATAATAAGCACAGCATCTTCTTCCATAGACTAAACTGGTCAGGGACTCTCTGTGATCTTGCATGTGGTTAGAGCACCACCTCGTGTCTATCCAATGTAACGCAATTATTCAGCTTAGCTAGACCAACGTTGTTTCTTTCGTTTCCTTTTTTTTCTTTTATCTGTCTTTTTTTTTCTCCTTAAATTGCTCAAAATTGTAGTTTTATGTAGAAGAATGTAGAAGTTTAGTCTATTGTTAAATTGGTTAAATATGGTAAAAGGCCTGGTCTGGAAAGCCGAACACAGGCGGTTGCTTATTTAGGGAAAAAAGGGTCCAAAGGAAACTCAATTTTAGAAAAAAAAAATAATAATAATAACTGTCCAATTTAGGTCTGACGTAAAGCCAGACCAGTTTGAGACCATGTAAGTATGTTTGAGGCAAATGGAGCGCAGAGCACGCCGCAAAAACGTGATCACGCTGAATGAACGCTCACTTTTCCTGGCCAATCAGAGGAGAGGACGCTGTGTGCGTCTGGTGATTCCGCGGATAGGCGGACTGTGGCGTTGAGGCCAAGAGACTAACCAGCCGCTCGTAGAGACTGACGAATATTATATTTTCCAATCTGGATAAAGGCGAGGAATTCAGAAGGAAAAGAAATACGTTTATTAAGCTAAGTATTTGAACAGATTAACAGGGAAGCATTTTAGCAGCTTTTCTGTGAGATTTTTTATTTACATAACACCCTTTCCCGGTGTGTGCGTCTGTCGCTAAGCCCTACCGTGTTGGTCTGAGAGGCAACGACCTTTACATATAAATATTAAGCAGATAGAAGTGTCAGTAGTTCTCATTAGCTCTGTCATATACGACAATCATACTGTTTAGCGCATGTGTTTTAATACATGCATTTTTACTATTCAGATAAACAAGTTATACAACGGGATGGCTCATTGCTTTTTGGAGTAAGCGGTCCTAAAGCCCGTCGTGTTTACAGCTGCACCATCGTGGATCCAGCACTGTCTCAGACACAAATGCTCTCGCCAAAGTCTATGAAATTCTTCGACATTATGGAAAAAATACTGTTAGAGCAAGGTTAATTACCGGTCAGATATTTTTTGTTTTTGTTTTGTTTTTTTTAATCGTCAAGTCTAAGTAGGTCTAGCTTTCTGTTGAATATCGCCTGCAAGCCAACGTAAACCCCGAAGAAAACAGCAGAGTGACCAAAAACAGACTGCTGACATAATTCTTAAAGCAAACGGATTTGTCCGACTAAGTAATGGTCATTAATACGATCCACTGGTTCAGGAAGGGACTGCGGCTCCACGACAATCCGTCGCTTAAGGACTCTCTGCTGGGAGCGGACACTGTGCGCTGCGTCTACATCCTCGACCCCTGGTTCGCTGGCTCCTCCAACGTGGGGATCAACAGGTGGAGGTGAGTGCCTGTGCTTTTATACATCACCACTAGCTGATTCAGATGGAAAGAAGTGGAAGCACAAGGAACAAGAGTTTATGTGTTAACTTAAATATACAATATAGGCTATAATATTTCATGCCAATCATCATCATCATCATCATCATCATCATCATCATCATCATCATCATCATCATCATCATCTCTAACACCAACACCATAAATATCCTTATTTACATCACATACAATACATCGTTACATGTATTCAGTTACATTTATGTGAGTAGCTTTTTCAATAAATTGTACCCCACTTCTTGAAACTGTTTTTAACACGTCACCTAGATTCTTACTTCAGAAATTACCTTTAAGAAACAATACTATTACTTGAATAAAAGTTTTAGATAGTTCTTAAAATGGTATTAAAATGTTGTGTCAATGGCACCATTCTCTCAAATATAGTTTTATTTTGCAAGTTTTTGGGCTCCATCCTTTGAAAATAACAGATATTATGCATTATTCAAGGGTGTGGTCTTTCAACTATTATACTGTATGTTTAAGACATTTAGTGATGCTGTAATAGAGCCTCCAAATACGTTTGACTCAGTTTCTTGGACCCTCGTTTAAAGGTGGGGTAGCTAACTTTTTTAGTTATAAATTATCAAACTGTATACTTTCCACTAAAAAGTCTGTGAAAAATGCAGGACTTTGTGAAAAAATCAGACCACAGAGGACTGTCTGAACGGAATAATACAAAATTTTAATTCAAATCAGGAGCCGAATGCTGTGTTCTGATTGGCTGTGAATGGGTGTGTAACTCAAGTTTCACTTTACTGGTTGTAAAAAGTGTTTTTAACCCATAATTGCAGCTAATAATGAATACATGTCGATATTAACTATGTGTCAGGAATTTAAATTGTATTTGTAGTGTGAAAACCAGCTACGCCAACTTTAAAGGGGACCTATTTTGTCAAATTCACTTTTCTAAGTTTTTAACCTTGTTATAATGGTCTTCCTTGATCATTAGTCTACTCAAAGTTATATTTGAATTGATTCATGCATGTTTGAGGAATCTTGTTGTGTTCTTCAGCTGAAGCTCAAGTGCTCAGAAATACCCGTTCTCACCTACCACCTATCCCCTCCCACTTTCCTGTATTTACTTGTTATAATTCAAAAGATTAATACTCAAAGTGAAGCATAAATGGTTCAAAACTGTCCTATATTCACTTTCCAACAATAAAAAATAGTTTTAAAAAATATGTTGCTTTTTATAGTTACATTTTAAAATGAAGAGGCGGGGCTTATCAGTTCTGCAGTTTTGAACAGGAAGTCAGTAGAGCTGTTTCTATTTTCAAGTCGTTTTAGATCAACTTTGTGTTTTACAATGAACAAAAGGTAACTTACTGATCTGTGTATGTTCTAGATTCTTACTAAATATAAAAAAAAACACAATAGGACCCTTTAAGTAATAGACCTACTCTTTTAAAGTAAAGTCACTCCCTTTTAAGTTAAGTTTTATATCCACTTATGTATAGGAAAAACGTCTCTGAGGACATGATCATGTCTCCCATGTTTTACTGGTGAGATTGGACAACAGCAGTTAGTGCCTTTTGGCTGAAGTTTGCTATTGTTTGGCTCTTGTTTGTAGACTGATAAAACCTCAAGGTTCTTTTGCATCATTATGTTTTTGCATAGCACGCATACAGTATATTATTTGAGTTGTATTAGATTTTTGTGGGTAGAATGCAAAATAATGCTCAATATTTATTTTTTGTTTAAATTTGATAATGCTACTACACTCCCATTAAACCAATTAAAGTCCAATCTCGAAATAAAAACAAATAACTGTACCATGTGCGTGCTGCAGCTGAAAGAGAATTCATAAGCACAGAAAAACAGCCTGAAACGCATCTTATTATTCTTATTTTGAATGTTGCAAGTTTTATTGACATAACCCAGCTCTCTTTAGATTTTTCCTACAAATACTCTGATACATGCATTAAATATACTGACTGGCGATCACATGCTCAATGTCAGTGCGCTGTAAGTGTAAGGCAAAAGGCGAAATGAGTTGCAAAACATACATAATCCCTGTAACTATTCCAGCCCCCATGTTTCTGTGCTGCAACTGGGTCAGTGTGTTAGCAGAAAACCCTCCACTCAGTTTTGACCTACTTTTCTTCTGCAATCTGCTACACACCTAAACAATCTCCACTCAGAGAAATAACTATAGTGAAGCCAGCAGCACATTGCATTGCTGTTTTACTGTCGGGGCTTTGTGAGTCGTGGTGTTAGTGCTAAACAAATAATAAAAGGTGTTATCAAGATGTTGTAACTGGGTGGTCCTCCAGCTAACTGGATATTACAGGCAGGCAATTAACAGTTCTCTTCAAAGTTCTAAGTTGTTTGAGCGTTGGGACGTAGGAGTGCTCAGTTCAACAGACAAAAGATGGTGTATTTCCTAACCATTAATTTATGCAACCCTCTATATTTATCTTTATCAAAGCTGTAGGTAAAAGGTTTGAGTAAAATTATATGGGAAGCTTCCGCCTACAAACTTTGTTACCTATGGCAACCACACAGGAAGCACCATATTACTGCCCCTTAATGGAAATCTTTTGAGTTCCCTAAATTAAATGTGTAGGGTTGGCTTTGTATCCGACAGCTATAAAGTACTTTTTATAAAGCCTAGATAAGGTCAGATGCATAGATGAATAAAAAGCAGTGAGAGAGGTCATTTTTTAAACAGACATCCAACATTTCATCAGTCTTTTGATTATCATGTCCAATCCATGTGTAACGAGTGACTCATGTTTTACAAGGATTGGTTTCTTTTGTTTGCAGAACTGCACCCAGTTTCCATAACTACATATTACAAATTTTGTAAAAAGTATTGTATGTATGGGGAAAAAAGTATTTTTCTGCACTGTTCTAGTTGAATTTACAGACGTTTTGCATTTCTCTAAACTAATAAGGCTCAACTGATGCATTAAAATAGACAAAAAAAAAAAAAAACTTTTTGTTATACAAATTTCAGATCAATGTTCAGTTATTTCAAGTGTAGTGGCTCACAAAGAGAAATTGTCTTTGGTCAATATTGCCCAGCTCTCTATATATGAAGTTTTCATTTATCATCTTCAATGAAAGTAGTATTACAAGACATAAATCTGTCTGTTCTTGTTTTATGCATATTCTTACAATGATTTATTATTGATATGATATATTATTAGTAAACATACTGTTGTTATTTTTCTTATTACAGGTTCTTACTGCAGAGTCTTGAGGATTTGGACTCAAGTCTTCGTAAATTAAACTCTCGTCTGTTTGTGATCCGAGGCCAGCCCACTGATGTGTTTCCCAGACTTTTTAAAGTGAATTTTATTTGTACTTGCATAAATGTGCAGTGTAATATTCAAATTAGAACTTAAACATTTTCTCTCTTGTCTTGTAGGAGTGGAAGATTTCTCGTCTGTCCTACGAGTATGACTCTGAGCCATTTGGAAAAGAGCGAGATGCAGCTATTAAAAAGTTGGCCACTGAGGCTGGAGTGGAGGTGACAGTATGTGTCTCACACACGCTCTATGACCTGGACAAGTAAGCTTGCTTTTTAAATATTTTACACATACATCTGTGAATTCTTTTCTAACTTTATTCTCTTTAAATCTGAAGAATCATAGAGCTGAATGGCGGTCAGTCACCCCTCACCTACAAACGTTTCCAGACCCTGATCAGCCACATGGCGCCTGTTGAGGTCCCTGTTGATACCATCACGGCTGAGGTCATGGGTAAATGCACGACACCACTTTCTGAAGACCATGATGACAAGTTTGGTGTCCCATCTCTGGAGGAGCTTGGTGAGTCAGTGTTTTGTTGTTGACAAATAGCCCATGTAAATCTAAATTGTAATTACAAATACTCATTCGTAATTTGCAGGCTTTGACACTGAGGGATTATCATCCGTTGTGTGGCCAGGAGGTGAGTCTGAGGCTCTAACTCGGCTTGAGAGGCATTTGGAGAGAAAGGTCAGTAAAATCATAAAATTAGTCTTATTGGCATAATAAAAAATGAGCACAAATAAATGTGATGCTACAAATTCTTCGCTAACAGGCATGGGTTGCCAACTTTGAAAGACCCAGAATGAATGCCAACTCACTTCTCGCCAGCCCAACAGGCCTCAGTCCCTACTTACGTTTCGGATGCCTCTCTTGCCGACTTTTCTATTTCAAACTCACAGATCTTTACAGAAAGGTACAGTAAAAAATTAAATATTTTTTTATTATTTAATGGGTTCTCAGTATGAAGGTTTACGTGTTTTTTCTGTAGGTAAAGAAGAACAGCTCCCCTCCTCTTTCACTCTATGGCCAGCTGCTTTGGCGAGAGTTTTTCTACACAGCAGCCACCAACAACCCCTGCTTTGACAAAATGGAGAGCAACCCGATTTGTGTTCAAATTCCCTGGGATCGCAACCCAGAAGCACTGGCCAAGTGGGCTGAGGGCCGAAGTGGATTCCCCTGGATTGACGCCATCATGACTCAGCTCAGACAGGAGGGTTGGATCCACCACCTGGCCAGACACGCAGTGGCCTGTTTCCTGACCAGAGGAGACCTGTGGATCAGCTGGGAGGAAGGCATGAAGGTCAGAATCAAGACCTAATTAAACACCAACATGACAGATTATGATACTGAAATTGTTGTGTATGTGTGAGCAGGTGTTTGAGGAGCTTTTGCTGGATGCTGACTGGAGTGTGAATGCAGGCAGCTGGATGTGGCTGTCCTGCAGCTCCTTCTTTCAGCAGTTCTTCCACTGCTACTGTCCAGTGGGGTTTGGCCGACGCACAGATCCAAATGGAGATTACATAAGGTAAGGATTTTTTGGAAATTGCATGTATTCATAATTTGCAAAAGATTTGATGCACAAAGGAATTTGTCACGTCGTTCATGCAAGTTTTATCTTGTATATTTTTCTTACTTAGGCGTTACCTGCCAATTCTCAGAGGATTTCCTGCCAAGTATATTTATGATCCATGGAATGCACCAGAAAGTGTCCAAAAGGCAGCCAAATGCATTATTGGATTGCATTATCCCAAGCCCATGGTTCATCATGCGGAGGCCAGTCGCCTCAATATTGAGAGAATGAAACAGATCTATCAACAGTTGTCTTGTTACAGGGGCCTGGGTAAGAAACATGCTTTTTGTTAAAATTTCAACAAAGATGAGACGTGTTTCCACCAACAAAATCTGTTTATGAATCTTTATGATCACACAGGTTTGTTGGCAACTGTTCCATCAAATTCTAGTAACAATGGAAATGGAACAGCCAATGAAAATGAAAGTCACATTGGAAAGAAGAATGCAGAGGCATCTCTGGATGTGTGTTATACTGGTGAAGTAACGCATACTTCAAGTGGTAAGTACACTTATTGAGCTTAGTCTCTATTGAATAGGCATTGACTATAATGTGTGAAAAACAACTGAATTATCTTTTCTCAGGGTATCAAATGCCAGTTCACCCTCAGGGGGACTGGCAAAGTGGGGTCAGGATGTACATACAGAGTGACACACCAACCAGTGTCTCTACATCAAAGCAAGGTGAGTAGTCTGTCTGTGCAATTTGTATTTATTTTCATGTCTATTCATTTTATAGTAATTGTATCTGATTATTTGCAAAAATTATGCATCAGGAACCAGTATGATGCATTACAATCAAAGCTCAAAGGATATGCATGGTCCTGCTTTTCAAAAGGGTAAGTTAAAAAGACTCACACAGATCATGTGCATTTTACACCAATGTACATAATTTCAATGCAGTTTAATGACTTGTCAAATGATGTGTCTTGTTTCAGGGACTGAACACCACTCTCAAATAAGTGGAAAAAGACCCAGTGAAAATACTGGTATTACTAAAGCTTCAAAAATTCAAAGGCACTAGGTTAGCATCTCATTCATTTATATGATAATAATAATTGGACCTTTTTGGGGAAAGTTAGCTGTGCATATGATGAGCACATGTTACAAAAAGGTACTGTCATTTAAGTTTCTTTTTGTCTATTTGCAGCTGTCTACTCCAACAGTGGACCCAACCGTGTAAATGCACAGTTGCATGAATACATTCTTGAGCGGAAACCAATCAAATGTTCTTCGAAAGTAAAAACTGTATATTCTGAGATTATTTCCTTACAACAAGTACTGATGTTTATTACATTACGGACTAAAGAGGCTCCACTCTGGGTTTACTATTTGGTTGATCATTTTTAGATCAAAATTTGTATATATGGAATTTACAAATGTTTGGCTCACATACGTGTATATATTTGGCTATTGTATGTGTGGTTTTGTTTTGTGTAGCATAGACTTCTTATATTTTTTTATATGACATGTGAGTTTTGTCCTCCAAAGTTTTCCATGAAAAAACAACATGTGAACAGTCTTTTCAACAACGCCTGTTCCTCTCTACTATTGCAGCTAGACAGTAAATCCACTCCACATCAGTTTCATAGTGACTTCTCCAGTGTATAACAGAACTGTTGCATCTACTGTATATCTCAGTGCTTGTCAAATCATTTAAATTCCTCTACACTGATTAATAACACTTCAGTTTCCATTCATAATTGCAATATTCTTCTGTATCATCAGTAATAAATGTACTCCACCAAAACAAATTCCAATAAATAGTGTGAATTGTTATTAAATTGGTTCAACCGTTGAAATGTGTTTTTCTTTCCCTTAATTATAGCTAATGTTACTTGTATCATTAGTTTATAACACAGTATTTATGAAAATGTTGAATCAGTTAGATGTTTGACATTTATTTAAATTTTGCTAAAAAATAACTAAAATACCCAGGTAATAAAGCATCTTTTTATAGGCTTTGGCATTTAGTGAAAAACACTTGATGCTTTAAAAATAAGTTTGATTATTGCAAAAAAACATGTTAATGAAAAAAATATCCTTTATAAAATGCTTGTCACTCCTCTACAGATCGCAGAGGAGTGATTGTGTTTTCCACTGTCTTTAGCTGTCTTTGTTGCAGCATGTCACAAATCATATCAAAGTCTTCCTTGGATCCCAAAATTATGTCCAGGCTGCCACTGTAGATGTCGTACCCAGAGGAGGCCAGCTTCTGCATTCGGTGCTGCACCATCTGAGTGGTGAGCTGTAAGACTGCAGGACACTCTTTGATCTGCTGTGTGCTCAGTCCTATGTCCATTATCCCATAAAATCTCTCCACCAGAGTGGGCAAAGAAAGTAATAGTATAGCAGGACAACAGATTGCAATTTGTTTAAGCTCCTCTTTAGAACAGTCCAGGACTTGTTCAAAGAAGGTCAATGCCTGGTGCATGGTCTCTGGCTTCAACTCAGCAATGGAGCCTCTGAGGCAGGACACCAAGCTAATTATCTCATCCTTTGTGAAGCCCTGGTCTGTCAAAAAACACAGACCGTCTCTCCAGGCAGCAGCGGGCCACAGAAGGATGTAAGGATTGTAGCTGAGGAGCTTTTGCAGCCACACTTGGAGGTTACAATCATCCCCTCCTAGTTCCAGGTAAGTTTCTCTTAAGGTGTGAATCACTTCCTTATTTCTCTGAAGAGGCTGATTGAAGCTCTGAGGGGCACTGGTCATCACTTTGCCAATGATTTGTTTACACAAGCCAAGACTTTGAAGGTAAGCTATGTTGGCACGCTGATTTTCATGGAAAGCCATCATGAAGAAGGTAGCAGGAAACTTCTCTATGATACTGATCAGCTCACGGTTACTTGCACACACTGACCTCCAGAGGTTTCTTTGTGCATTGATGTCCTGTGGTGAGCACAGAATAGCTTCAGGATGGTTTTGCAGAATTGAGGCAATGGAAGGAAGCTCTGCACCCAAGTCTCTGAGCATGTCTGCTGTTTCACTAACATAAGTTGATGTTTCTGATAAGACCCAACTCTTCAGCTTTCGCACCTTGCCAATGTCCACAGAGAGGTTGCAAAGTGCTTCAATAGTGTACTGGTTCTCTGGCCGGTTGTTGCTGGAAATCACTTTAGAAAAAGGCGCTACAGGGGTGAGAGGGAATTTTATCCTCTGGCAGTAAGTGCACAAAGACGCTGTGGTAACACGCAACATGTTGACTAGCAAGTAGCTCATCTGAAATACAGAAAGAACATAAGATTGACTAAATAAATAAATCAATTACAATGTTACATTACAATAGTATAATAATTTCAATAGTGTAACCCACTGTAGAGTATAATATTTAAACATCAGACAATAAGTTTATGATAATGCAGTTATCGTTGTTTTTACTGGCACCGACAATGATACAATCAGAGAGAACATCATGTACAGAATGCACCCTGTGATGTACATGCTGTGCATGTGTTGCATCGGCTGGCTGCAAAACCAGTTCACTCTTTTTCTCAAACCTTATGTAGAGATATAAAATACATATGTGTATGCATCTGTATTTAAAAATCTAAATAAATGAAATTGGTTTACCAGCTGTTCCAGCGTGCCACCGCCAATTACGCTTCTGAGCTCCGTTAAACACACCCACTCTTTGCTTTCATAACAACTAAGGGAGGGGCGGAGCTTAGACACATGAGGTGCACGTGACAGGGAAACCCAGCTGTAATGCCTCATGGATCTGTATGTGCGGCAAGAGCTGGACATGGGTTTATTTTCCTTTAAAAAGCCTGACAAAAAAACAAAAATCGACTTTAATTCAAAAAGAAACATTGTCAGAACCATTTGGAGCACAAACAACTATTTAGACTCTTTGTGAAGCTTTTTGTAGTTTTCGGCTTTGAAGCCCGATTGACTCTTGAATAAAAAAAAAAGTGAGAACAAGCTCTGCACAAAGAAAAACAGAATTTAATTTCCGCCTAAATTTTCAGCAAGCTTATGTTTGCAATTAGAGCCTGAATGACACTGCCTTAGACATAGGTTTTGACAATTCTTTTCCAAAGCTGAAGGTAGCCTAATTTAGCTAAAACAAAGGCTAAAAGGACCTGCAATAAATAATAAAAATGTTTAGCCACAGCTCCTATAAAAGTCAATTAATTTATTCATTTTTTTTTTTTTTTTTTTTTTTTATTTGACGATCATTTCTAAACAAAATGTTGCTGTAATTGTACATTTTCTTTTTCTATATTTAGTAAATGAAAACTAAATATATGTTTTTAAAGAAATTACTAGATTGTTTGATGAAAGTTTGGCAACTGTAACAGGAATGCTTTGCCATGCTTTTGTTGTTGTTGTTGTTTTTTTTTTTCTCTTAAACGTATCTGTAGAAGATAAAAGATCATGGATATTTGAATTAAAACTAAGTTATTATATACAGTATTACGTACTTAAGTTATTCTATTCTTTTAGCCTGTCCAGACATTTGTGTTGCGTAGGAAGTAAATCTATTTATAGTCTTTGTCATTTGTTGTTTTTCTTTGGTGATGGACACAGTTGTTCCCTTGTGTGCCTTGATGGGTGACCACCTGCTGTCCTAATGTGCTGTAAAAGCATGCTTCAGTAGACCCCACTCACACAGACTATAATCACAGACATTCATTTTTGTCTAGTTGTCCTAAGACTACAATTACCTATAGTTATCTTTTGCATGACTCATAACAGGACAAACATGCCTCCCTCATAGACCACTTAATCTTTCATGTTGTACACTTGGATCACATCATTATTTTTATCCGTAGAGACTGGAGACTTTAATTAGGATTCTCAGACATTACATGGCACCTGTCTGCCCATGTCTAATGTTATCCCTTAAAAAGCACTAGTCTTTTGTCACAGCTATGACTTAACATAAACAATGTGTAGGTTAATTGTACATTCATCCAAGTTCACTCAATATGCCTAATGTGTTCTCTTAAGAGTATGAAAAATATATATATATTTGTCACAAAAAATAACAAATTGTCAACAACTGTTGTCTTGAAGAATAACCCAAAGACAAGGCTAACGTGTATCTAAAAAAGTAAATAAATAAATAAATAAATAAAAATAACTGGGTTCTAACTCGTTTAGTAAACAAACACACGTTTTATTGCCAGTAAATCATCCATTTTATCAAATAGATGCTGAAAATAGAAAATATACCCAGGTATGTCTAAATTATGCTGTTAAACTAAAAAGGACAAGTGTTGTAGTGCATCTGTTGGGCATCTGAAATAGTCTGTCAGCCTGACAAAGGAATGAGGAGGGCCCAGTGAGACGTCTGAGAAGACTTGATGATGGAGAAAATAGACACTCCATCTGTTTGGATACGCCCTCTTTTTGACCTTCTCTTGAGACAGTGGTCACATGACACCTAAAACTTTAAAAGGCAGCATCAGACCAAAGCCCCCCGGAGTCAGTATATTGCTCTAAACATCTGAGTCAGTCTGCTTTTTTGAGCTACTTTCGGTGAGTGTTCATCATGTCAGACACTGAGGAGATTGTGGAGGAGTATGAACAGGAGGAAGAGGATGAAGTGAACGAGGACGAAGAACAAGAAGAGACAGAGGAGGCAGAGGAAGAAGAAGAGGCAGAGCAGGAACTCTGGGAAAAAAGAAGAGGAAGAGCACGAGGAAGACTCCAGGCGGCGGCACAAAACAACTTATATGCCAAACATTGCTCCTCCAAAACTCCCGGATGGTGAAAAAGTGGACTTTGATGATCTCCATCGTAAAAGGTTAGAGAAGGACTTCAATGACCTCCAAACACTTATTGAACTACACTTCTCTAACCGACAAAAAGAAGAAGAGGAACTTGTGGCACTGCGTAACCGCATCGAGCGCAGACGCGCTGACCGCGCGGAACAACAGCGCGTGCGCGCAGAGGAAGAACGCGAGCGTCAGACTCGCCTAGCTGAGGAAAAGACACGGCGTGAAGAAGAGGCCGCAAAGCTGCGAGCAGAGGAGGAAGCTAAGAAGAAAAAGATATTCACCAACAAGTCATTTGGTGGTTATCTCCAGAAAGTGGACCAGAAGAAGGGCAAAAAGCTCACTGCGCGAGAGGAGAAAAAGAAGGCCCTGTTAGAACGCCGTAAGCCTCTGAATATTGATCACCTCAGTCAAGACAAACTGGCAGAGAAGGCCCAGGATCTTTGGCAGTGGCTCTATCAGCTTCACGCGGAGAAGTTTGAACTGGCTGAGAAACTCAAGCGCCAGAAGTACGACATCTACGTTCTGCGCAATAGAGTGAGCGACCACCAAAGAGGCTCCAAAGCCTCCAAGACCACTCGAGGGGCCAAGGGTAAATCTGGCTCCTGGAAGTGAGGAGTACAAAGCTCTGTGAAACGTGTGTGGTTTATGGACATTGCGTGAGCGCACATTATATGCATACAATCTCTCTCCCCACTGATTTATTCTTTCAATAAATTAAAAGTCACCGCATTTACTCTGCTTTCATTTTGGCATTTTCTAGGTGGTAACACGTGATTTATTTCATTTGGGGTCAGTTCACATCACAGAAAAGCTGAGGTCAAACAGGTGGAGTGCAGCTGGTATCTCCAGGGGCTAATTTAGTCACTCATTCTTAGTTATTATTGAAATGTCACAGCTGTTCATATCTATATTTGCATTTATTTGTCCATGTACGAATTTTTAATTCATGGGCTAATTTAAACCATTTGAAATTGTTGCTGGTCTTTTTAGTTAAAATTTCTAAGCTCAACAAATAAATGGTAAATGAATAGGTCGCCACAATGACATAATTAAATGTCATTAGGGCACTGTGATAGCCTATTGACAACAGCAAATGTTGTCCAGGCAATATTTCAAATCTCCACTAGATGTCACCATAGGCCCACTGCACCTGAAGCATGTGAACAACACATTTAAGCGTTTTAAATGATTGGGTTTGCTCATGTAAATACGGCCTAAATGTAGAACTTACAGAGACAGAATTAGACCATTCTTTGTATATGCTCAGTATGGTGATGTCGTGAATGCTTTAAGCAGAAAAAAGTCTGTAGCCTAAATACCGATTAAAACCTCACCAGTTCTTCTCAAGGCCGGTTAAGATCACGTTGACAGGTTTCCATAGCGACTGAGGCCTCGTGTCAGGCCTGCGGACCCACTGACTGCACACTGTTTAAAGGAGACATATTATCATTGTTTCAAGGTACTTATTGACTTGTAACATAAGTTACAACACTTTGCGTA